>JACVBY030000004.1:0-2500 GCA_017589505.3 Metroxylon sagu
CCCCTAAACCTCGAAAACTCGAAAATCCAAAAACCTGAACCCCTAAACCCTAAACCCTAAACCCTAAACCCTAAACCCCAAAAAACCTAAAACCCTAAACCCTAAACCCTAAAACCCTAAAACCCTAAAACCCTAAAACCCTAAAACCTAAAACCTAAACCCTTAAAACCCTTAAAACCCTAAACCCTAAACCCTTAAAACCCTAAACCCTAAACCCTTAAAACCCTAAAACCCTAAAATCCTAAACCCTAAAACCCTAAAATCCTAAAACCCTAAAACCTAAACCCCTAAACCCCTAAAAACCCTAAACCCTAAACCCTAAACCCTAAAACCCTAAACCCTAAAAACCCTAAAAACCCAAAACCCTAAAAACCCAAAACCCGAAAACCCTAAAACCCAAAACCCAAAAACCCCAAAACCCTTAACCCCTTAACCCCTAACCCTAAACCCCTAAACCCCTAAACCCTAAACCCCTAACCCCCTAGAACCCTAAAACCCTTAAACCCTTAAAACCCTTAAAACCTAAAAACCCTAAACCCTAAACCCTAAACCCCTAAAACCCTAAACCCTAAAACCCTAAAACCCTAAAACCCTAAACCTAAAACCCTAAACCCTAAACCCTAAACCCCTAAAACCTAAAACCCTAAACCCTAAACCCTAAACCCCAAAACCCCAAAACCCCTAAACCCTAAAATCGTAAAACCCTAAAACCCTAAACCCTAAACCCTAAAACCCCTAAAACCCCTAAACCCTAAAACCCCTAAAACCCTTAAAACCCTAAACCCTAAACCCTAAAAACCCTAAAAACCCCTAAACTCTAAACCCTAAAACCCCTAAACCCTAAACCCTAAACCCTAAACCCTAAACCCTAAACCCTAAAACCCTAAAACCTAAACCCTCTAAACCCCTAAACCCTAAAACCTAAACCCCTGAACCCTGAACCCTAAACCCTAAAACCCTAAACCCTAAAACACCCTAAAAAACCCTAAAAAATCCTAAAACACCCTAAACCCTAAACCCTAAAACCCTGAACTCCTAAAAACCCTGAACCCTAAAAATCCTAAAAACCTAAACCCTAAACCCTAAACCCCAAACCCTAACCCCTTAAACCCTTAACCCCCTAAAACCCCTAAAACCCCTAACCCCAAACCCCAAAACCCTTAACCCCTTAAACCCCTTAAACCCTAAACCCTAAACCCTAAACCCCAAAAACCCCAAACCCCCTAAACCCTAAACCCTAAACCCTAAAACCCCTAAACCCTAAACCCCTAAAACCCTAAAACCCCCTAAACCCTAAACCCTAAACCCTAAAACCCTAACCCCTAAAACCCTAAAAACCCTAAAAACCCTAAAACCCTAAAACCCTAAACCCTAAACCCTAAACCCAAAATCCTAAACCCTAAACCCTAAACCCTAAAAAAACCCTAAAAACCTAAAAAACTAAACCCTAAAACCCTAAAACCCTAAACCCCTAAATCCTAAACCCTAAAACTAAACCCTAAAACCCTTAAAACCCCAAAACTCCTAAACCCTAACCCCTAACCCCTAACCCCCTAAACCCTAAACCCTAAACCCTAAACCCCAAACCCCTAAACCCTAAAACCCTAACCTAAACCCTAAACCCCTAAAACCCTAAAAACCCTAAAAACTAAACCCTAAACCCTAAAAACTAAACCCTAAAACCCTAAAAACCCCAAAACTAAACCCCTAAAACCCCAAAACCCTAAACCCCTAAAATTCGTAAAACCCCAAAACCCTAAACCCTAAACCCTAAAACCCTAAAACCCTAAAACCCTAAACCTTAAAACCCTAAATCTCTAAAACCCTTAAACCCTAAAACCCTAAAACCTAAACCCCAAAAACCTTAAAACCCTAAAACCCTAAAAACTAACCCATGAACCCTTAAACCTGAACCCCTTAAACCCTAAAAACCCTAAACCCTGAACCCCTTAAACCCTAAAAACCCTAAACCCTAAAAACCCTAAACCCTAAAACCCTAAAACCTTAAACCCCTAAACCCTAAACCCTAAACCCTAAAAACCTTAAAAACCCTAAAACCCTAAAACCTAAAAACCCTAAAACCCTAAAACCCTAAAACCCTAAAATCAAAAACCCTAAAACCCTAAAACCCTAAACCCTAAAACCTAAACCCTAAACCCTAAACCCTAAAACCTAAAACCTAAAACCTAAAACCTAAAACCTAAACCCTAAAACCCTAAAAACCCTAAAACCCTAAAACCCTAAAACCTAAACCCTAAACCCTAAAACCCTAAAACCCTAAACCCTAAACCCTAAAACCTAAACCCTAAAACCCTAAAAACCCTAAACCCTAAACCCTAAACCCTAAACCCTAAACCCTAAACCCTAAACCCTAAAACCCTAAAACCCTAAAACCCTAAAACCCCTAAACCCTAAAACCCTAAACCCTAAAACCCCTAAAACCCTAAACCCTAAAACCCTAACCCTAAACCCTAAACCCTAAACCCTAAACCCTAAACCC
>JACVBY030000004.1:15000-17674 GCA_017589505.3 Metroxylon sagu
CTAAACCCTAAAACCCTAAAACCCTAAACCCTAAAACCCTAAACCCTAAACCCTAAAACCCTAAAACCCTAAACCCTAAACCCTAAAACCCTAAACCCTAAAACCCTAAAACCCTAAACCCTAAAACCTAAACCCTAAACCCTAAAACCCTAAACCCCAAAACCCTAAACCCTAAAACCCTAAACCCTAAAACCCTAAAACCCTAAAACCCTAAACCCTAAAACCCTAAACCCTAAACCCTAAACCCTAAAACCCTAAACCCTAAAACCCTAAACCCTAAAACCCTAAACCCTAAACCCTAAAACCCTAAACCCTAAAACCCTAAACCCTAAAACCCTAAAACCCTAAAACCCTAAACCCTAAAACCCTAAACCCTAAAACCCTAAACCCTAAACCCTAAAACCCTAAAACCCTAAACCCTAAACCCTAAAAACCCTAAACCCCTAAAACCCTAAACCCTAAACCCTAAACCCTAAAACCCTAAACCCTAAAACCCTAAAACCCTAAACCCTAAAACCCTAAAAACCCTAAACCCTAAAACCCTAAACCCTAAACCTAAAAACCCTAAAAACCCTAAACCCTAAAACCCTAAAACCCTAAAACCCCTAAACCCTAAACCCCTAAAACCTAAAACCCTAAACCCCTAAACCCCTAAAACCTAAAACCCTAAACCCTAAACCCTAAAACCCTAAAACCCTAAACCCTAAAACCCTAAACCCCTAAAACCCTAAAACCCTAAAACCTAACCCCTAAAACCCTAAAACCCTAAAACCTAAAACCCTAAAACCCTAAAACCCTAAACCCTAAACCCTAAAACCCTAAACCCCTAAACCCTAAACCCTAAACCCTAAACCCTAAAACCCTAAAACCCCTAAAACCCTAAAACCCTAAACCCTAAACCCTAAACCCTAAAACCCTAAAACCCTAAAACCCCTAAAACCCTAAAACCCTAAAACCCTAAACCCTAAAACCCTAAAACCCTAAACCCTAAACCCTAAACCCTAAAACCCTAAAACCCTAAACCCTAAAACCCTAAACCCTAAAACCCTAAAACCCTAAAACCCTAAACCCTAAAACCCTAAACCCTAAAACCCTAAACCCTAAACCCTAAACCCTAAAACCCTAAAACCCTAAAACCCTAAAACCCTAAACCCTAAAACCCTAAACCCTAAACCCTAAACCCTAAACCCTAAAACCCTAAAACCCTAAACCCTAAAACCCTAAAACCCTAAAACCCTAAACCCTAAACCCTAAAACCCTAAACCCTAAACCCTAAACCCTAAACCCTAAAACCCTAAAAACCCTAAAACCCTAAAACCCCAAACCCTAAAACCCTAAAACCCTAAACCCTAAACCCCTAAAACCCTAAAACCCTAAAACCCTAAACCCTAAAACCCTAAAACCCTAAAACCCTAAACCCTAAAACCCTAAAACCCTAAACCCTAAACCCTAAACCCTAAACCCTAAACCCTAAAACCCTAAAACCCTAAACCCTAAACCCTAAAACCCTAAACCCTAAACCCTAAAACCCTAAACCCTAAAACCCTAAACCCTAAACCCTAAAACCCCTAAAACCCTAAACCCTAAACCCTAAACCCTAAAACCCTAAAACCCTAAACCCTAAACCCTAAACCTAAAAACCCTAAACCCTAAACCCTAAAACCCTAAACCTTAAAAACCTAAACCCTCTAGAATTTACTTGTTCAGTATATCTACCCATTATATCACATGCAGTGGGGGCAGCAAAAATTTAGTCCCAAAGTTCCTTGGCCTAAGAGAAAATTTCAAGTTACAACTAAATATCCATGCTCGCTCTATTTCTTTTTTGCTATAGCATTCATTATGGCTCCTGCTTCCTTTTCCCTTTTCCCTTTTTTTTTTCTTTGGGAAAGGAAGTTCAGCAACATCTACCAATAATTCATTAAAAGCATGAATTGGGGTAAAAGAAGGATTTGAACTCAGATATCTTGTATGAACACCAAAAGGCATTACCAACTCAAACCAGCTGGCAGCCTCAACATCCATTACTACGATTTATTGATATTCTAATTCAGATCATGGCAATCAACAAACAAACTAGAGAGCAAAAAGAAACTCAAGCATCAAATTAACATAACAGAAGGAGGGCACATACTGCATTAAATTCAACTCAATTGAATGCTTACCAACTAAAAGAAGTCATAAACTTCAAGCATGAAAAGATGGTAAACGAGTCAATTACCAGCTTTACAGGCACAATAAAACCACAATAAAGCACTTGTTGGATACCAAAACTTACTTATCCAGATGGATTCCATTTGGGATCGAACTCTGAGCCTCATCTTGTAGCTATTCATGACAGTGCCAGAACATAAAAATGGGGGTTTGCCTTTCCATAGGATAGGCCCAAAATTTCCAAAAATATTAACCTGAAAGATATGAGATAGGTTGGAATTAGAGTTAGAAAATAAAACTGTCATTATAATCCAATAAATAAGCTACTTCCAAATGATTGACATAACTGAAAAATCTTTTTATTAGATTTCATTACAGAAAAAAGCAAGAAGCTATGTCAGAAGACAAAAAAAATGAAACAATAACATGAGATTTTCAGTTATGGTTGAAGACATCCATCCTTCACTACCTTCATCCAAGGGATTCCCAAAGTAGCATATGATGGGGAAAAAATAAAGCA
>JACVBY030000156.1:0-25000 GCA_017589505.3 Metroxylon sagu
AAAGAAACCCTTAAAATAGTTACACAATGAAGGCTCACATTGAAAAGGAAAAGGAACAAAATTTTTATGGTGGAATAGAATTAGGATAATAAATAAATATAGATCAATATATTAGTAAACCCTAATATGATATATTGGAGAATCTCTGCAACCAAAATTATCTCATCATCTGCAAAATTGATGGAGAAGCAGAGATCTGCACCTCGTCGAATGAAGATTTAAAGTTCAATAAAATTACACTGATCAAAACAAAGAACAAAAAGAGAGAATAGGTGTTTTACTTGATTGGAAGGGCAGGGGAAAAAAAATCCTATAACGCATCTCAGACTTTTCTTTTCTTTTCCAAATCCCTCAACTTTCAAACAACTAAATGTTTTGGAATATAGGCTACTCAAATTTCAAATTTCAAATTTCAAAATCTCCATATAGTTTTCCAAAATCTACATATAGCTCCTCAAATTTCAAAAAGCAAGATACAAAATCAAAAAAAAAAAAAGGTCGGACCATGCAATGCAACCAATCACACCACAACCCATCCAGAATCTAATGTTTAATCAATAAATGGAGGCCACGAAGATTTCGAATTAGATTTCACATTAGAACTCTATATATATATATATATATATATATATGAAACAACACCAAATAAATGAGATTTTTACCTTCTTCTTGCCCTTCTTCTCCAGAGGTGATTTTGACACTTTTGAGAAAAACCTTGCATTCAAACATGGTCTGAGAGCAAATTTATATGGGCATATTCGGCAATATCCGGCTGTCACATAATGCATGCAGTGGGTTTTCAAAGTTGTTTCTGGTAGCCTGATTTGAACGCCTCTATTTTTGTTTTTTCAAAGATTTTTTTTAAGATATTGGTTGACCCTATCATTTCAAAAAATGGGTAGACATCATGCGATGTGTGCGGTGGATTTTCATAGTTTGTTTAAGTAGCCCTGTTTGGAGGCCTCTAGTTTTGTTTTTTTCAAAGATTTTTTTTTTAAGGTATTGGTTGAGCCTATTATTTAAAATTTTTTTTCAAAGATATTTTTTTTAAGATATTGGTTGAGTCTATTGTTTCAAAAAATGGATAGATATCATAGGCATATTCCGCGATATCCGGATGCCTCCGGATAACACGTGTGTGTAGTGGGTTTTCTAAGTTGTTTCTGATCGCCCTGTTGAACGCCTTTAGTTTTGTTTTATTTGAAGATTTTTTTTGAAGATATTGGTTGAGCCTATCGTTTCATAAAATAGATGACATCATTTGGTGACACGTGTTTCTAATAATGGAGCACCTCTTAATTGAGATTCAGGTATTTGATTTTATATGGATTGATATAGGCCTATTGTATGATGATTAACAAAGGCCAGGCATGTTAGAAACCAAAATGTTTAAAAATCACTTAATTGAGATTCAGGTATTTGATTTTATATGGATTGATATAGGCCTATTGTATGATGATTAACAAAGGCCAGGCATGTTAGAAACCAAAATGTTTAAAAATCACTTATTTTGATTGTTAGATGACAGGTTTTATATGCATGCTACAAGAGCGCATTGGACTTTTTCTCTTTTATTATGATATACTTATTGGACTAATCAAAAATATACAACCGAAGGTGTTCAATATCTCTTCCCATTCCAACATGATAAAAATTCAAAGATTAGAATTATAATTATCTTTATGGCTTTATATTCAGTCTGGTGAAGAACGTATTTGCTTTTATGTAAAATCATTAGAGTAAATGAAGAATAATTATATTTATAGCGCACTAAAACAAGAGTTACCTAGATTTTTTTTTTTATTTTTATTTTTTTGACATGTTGGACGCTTGACACACTTCATGATACTCCTTGACACTTCATGGTTTTTCCCCCCCTCCGAGGGGATTGACGGTTCATGCTATTAAATTATAATGCCATCAGCATTACATGTCTACTTTTCAGAATTCTGCATGCAAGTTATTTACTTTAACAGATCAGTTAGCAAACCTTTTAGCCATTTTGTGAACTAAAAAACATATTTACATACATATACAAGAAATAGACATGCCCTTGCATCTAATTTGTGTGAGATATTTCTGGATGCTCAAACATATGAAACCATATCACATGTCCGAGTAAAGTTGACTAAATTAAGTTAAATTATTTCAATAATATTATTCTAAGCCTGATGGTGGACAATTGTTTTCATAGGGGCTCTTATGAAAAATTGTCTCTGCAATATTGCTGCAGACGCCCAGATCTATAATTTATTTGTTCAGCATCTATACCCATTATATCCCATGTAGTAGGGGCAGCAACAATTTAATCCCAAAGTTCCCTGGCCTAAGAGAAAATTTCCTTCGAGTTACAACTAAACATCCATGCTAGGTGTATTACTTTCTTTGTCATAGCATCAATCCTTGTTCTTTTATCTTCTTTTTGGGAAAGGAAGTTAAGAAACATCAATCAATAACTCATTAAAAGCATGAATTGGAAAAGGACTCTAACTCAAGACTCCTGTATCAACACCAAGAGGCATTACCAACTCAAACTAGCTGGCAACCTCAGTATGTCGGCCCCTTGCACCGACGGTATGATTTCTTATGAAAATTGGATAGAGATCTACTAGTCTTTATGCTAAGTACCATAAAGCCCAAGCGATCCCTATCCAATTGCCATAAGTTACATGTACAAAATGCTATATCTGCTAAAAACTTTGACCTGCTCAATTCATTCATACTATTCATAAGATTACATCACAATTTATTTCATCCTGCTCATATAACATAAGATTTTCTCATCTATTCATCAGATGATTCTAGGCAATATAACTTTCATCACTATGCTGTTATAAAGACCATATACACAAATTCATTCTACAACCAAAAGTCATTTCTCATAACCACCCAAGTCCAAAATACATCATAGGGTTACAAAATACATCATAGGGTTACAGTCATACATATCCATTCATATCCATTTTAAATACATATACAATCCAAGTAACATAGGTCCATATCATCAACCAATTTATACACATCTAGCAGCCCATATCAAAATCAAGCATCCAAGAGCCAACCTGCTATCTCTGATCTGTAATCTAAAAATTTCAATAATAGAGGGGTGAGACCTAAGTCCCAGTGACTGGATAGCCATCTAACAATAGGAAAAAACTGAGAACCACATTTTAAAACCAATAAACATACTAATACAACATATCACAATAGATACTGAAATCTTTTCAATGAGATAAGAAAACTCATAAGTTAGCTTATGCTTCCAATAATGCAACTTAAATAAGAAATGTTACTTTTACAAAACTTCATGATGATGGGCTGGGTGTGCTACCACTAAGGTACATCCCTACAGTCGCCCTCCTGCAGGTGTACTCTCAGTGGGTGAGTATACTAAGCACCGAGGATCCCTGCACCACATGGCACCCCTCACATGTGCGGTTCACCCCAGGTGTGAGCCCCTTTTCCCTGGGCCTCCTGCTTGCCCCCTCCATGAGCCTATATCTCTGTGCCCCCTCGGGCTATATAGTAACCTAGCTCTTAACCGAGCTGTGATTCTTGCCCCACTGGGCTGCTTGCAATCTACCCCACTAGGCTGATCTAGCTTGTACTCCCCCTGACCTCGGGATCATAGTACGATTGAGTCGCAAGAAGGTGCCGGCTATAATAGTATGTGCAATGCTCATGCTATGGCACAGTCCACAGGGTGATCAGCCCCATAGATGGCCCCATGCTCTTTATGCTTATGCTGTAAAAAATACTCCAATATAAGTTTATAATCCAATATACAACCAGCTATACTTTCTTTGAAACATTGATATTCATGTATGCCCATGCATCTCTTTGAAACATAAATTTGAAAAGTAAATTCCATACTTTACTGAAACATGTGTTTTTATCCAAACCATGCTTTTCATAAAACTCTATGCTTTGCTTTGAAACATGCTCTAGCCCGTGTTTTCTTTTCTTTTCTTAAATTCATGCTTTGCTGAAACTCATGCTTTTTCTGAAACTTATGCTTTGCTGAAACTCACTTTGCTTTGAAACATGCTCTAGCCCATGTTTTCTTTTCTTTTCTTAAACTCATGATTTGCTGAAACTCTTGCTTTGCTTTAGAACATGCTTTAAACTCATGCTTTGCTTTTAAACTCATGCTTTGCTTTAAACTATGCTTTAAACCCATGCTTTGCTTTAGAACATGCTTTAAACACATGTTTTGCTTTTGAACTCATGTTTTGCTATATAATATGCTTTAAGAATAAGATACATCATAACTGTGTTCTCATTTTCCATATTTAACTACTTGAAATACTATACTTAGCATAACATACTCTGATTTATAGCAAAATACCACTATGCTATCATAATACATTTCTCAAAGCTAGATGAGAAATCCACTCACCTTAGCTGTTAGCACACTGCTATAACTGCTATCTCCCTTGCTCTGGCTCCCTTGAACCAATCTCTTGGCTTAAGTCATCATACATGCATTATTAGGGTCACAAGCACCAAGGTTTTCATGAAACTATGCATGCATGCTCTATGCCTTAGCATCTTAGCATAATATTCCTCAATCCCTAACATACTCAAAGATTTACAACATATTTATGCTATCACCTCATTTGCCTCTAAATCATGAGATTTAAACATCATTCTTTAGCTTAGGGAAGTTTGGACTTACCTTAGCAAAGATAGGCTAAACCACCAAGCCATTTTCCTTTTCTTCCCTTCCTCTTCTTCTCTTCTTCCTCTCTTCTTCTTCTTTTCTTTTTCTTCTTCTCTTCTTCTTCTCCACGGTTGCGTAACCCTCTCCTTTCTTTCTTTTTTTTTTCTCCCTCTTTTCTCTCTTTTTCTCTCCTTTCACACGCTGCTTAAGGACCAAGAGGGATGGGTGACCTTAAATGCTCTTAAAAATTTTCATTTTGCCCCTCTTCACTCCTAAGTCACACTTTTCAAAGTCCACATGGCTCCCTTCTCCGCCAAGTATTTTTGCCCCTTCAATTTTCTTTCCTACCTTGCCCTTGATTAAATCCTCAAATAACTTTTTATCAAATTCTACTTTTGCCGCTGGCCAAATTTTCATTAATACCCCTGGCCAAATTTTCATTATCAGATAAATAACAGGGGTTACCCACCTATTAGTCAGCATGAATGCTAGCTAATGAGAGTTAAATCATCCTCAAACCACTTCCACAGAAGATTTCTATCCATCTGAAACCTTAGTTAAGCATGCTTTGGTGAGAGCGATGGGTGACCCACTGGGAAGTCCTTAATTAAGGGTGAAATTGATCTCAAATCAACTCCACAGACAAAATTCCCATAGTAGTCGGGACAAAATTCCTTTCAAACCACTTTTACAAAGATATTTTATAAAGTAGTCGACTAACTAGTCGACTACTTTGGCCAAAAATCCTCCCAGGCAAGTTTTACAGAAAACTTTTCTACAGTAGTTGACTACTACTTTGGCCAAAAATCCTCCCAAGCAAGTTTTACAAAAAACTTTTCTACAGTAGTCGACTACCTCCCAGGCAAGTTTTACAAAAAACTTTTCCACAGTAGTCGACTACTGTGGCAACAAAAATTCTTCCAGCCTCCAAACAGTGAGCTTCAGCGAGTTAGCTGACTCTAAAGTCAGCTAACTTCCCCTGTTAGCTCACAAAAATCCACCAGTCAGCCAAAAACTCAGAGTTAGCTGACTCCCAAAAACTCAGAGTTAGCTGACTCTAGAGTCAGCTAACTTCCAAATTTGACTGACTAACAACCCAAAAATTTCAGCCATCTTCTCAATTAGTTAATAAATGAGTCAATTAACATCCAAAAGCCATTCTAATGCATTCCAACTTCCAAAATCTTCATTCTAACTTCTCCCAAGGATCAAAAACAACCAGAAAACATTGAAATCATCACAAAAACTTCGATTAAAAGCCCAAATAAATGACTTTATCAACATTTTGAAAGGATCATGGGAGAAAATTCAAAACAACCTCCAAAATTTTAGCCTTCACATTTTCTTAAGATTCCCACTCAATCATTCATACTAGAAGGCTAAACTAACAATAAAAACATGCTTAAAATGAAATTACAAGTCTTCCAAGTTTAGGATATTATAATCTTCCCCCCTTTAGGAAATTTCGTCCCCAAAATTTAGCTATTTTCAACTTGAAACAAATGAGGATACTTTAATCTCATCTCATCCTCTCTCTCCCATGTAGCTTCCTCTCTCTGATGATTCTGCCACTGTACTTTAACTAAAGGGATCTTTTTGCTACGGAATTGTTTAACCTCCCTGCTCAAAATTTGCACTGGTTCTATTACAAAAGATAAATCTTTCTGTAACTCTATTGGCTCTAACTGAAGCACATGAGAGGAATCTGGCACATACTTCCTAAGCATTGATATATGAAACACATTATGGATCTGAGTGAGTTGTGGTGGCAAGGCCAATCTATATGCAAGTATCCCAACCTTTTCAATAATCTCATAGGGTCCAATGTATCGGGGACTTAATTTTCCTTTCTTCCCAAATCTCATGATACCCTTCCAAGGAGATACTTTCAAGAATACCTTGTCTCCTACCTCAAATTTCACATCTCTATGTTTCTTATTTGCATAGCTCTTCTGTCTATCTTGGGCTACCTTTAATTTAGCTCTAATAATTCTAACTTGATCTGCTGTGAGCTGCACCAACTCTGGGCCTAGCAGCCTCCTTTCTTGTTCTTCATCCCAGCATACTGGAGTTCTACATTTTCTTCCATATAAAGCTTCATAAGGTACCATATCAATGCTAGAATGATAACTGTTATTATATGCAAACTCAATCAATGGCAAGTGCTCATCCCAGCTACCTGAAAATTCAATAACACATGCTCTCAACATATCCTTCAGTGTTTGGATAGTTCTCTCAGACTGCCCATCAGTTTGAGGATGAAATGTTGTACTAAATCTTAACTTAGTGCCTAAAGCTTTCTGCAACTCTGCCCAAAAATGAGATGTGAACCTTGGATCTTTATCTGATACAATGGATACTGGCACCCCATGTCTACTTACAATTTCATTCACATACAACTTTGCTAATCTATCCAAGGTAAATGAAATCTGGATAGGCAAAAAGTGGGTAGACTTTGTCAATCTATCTACTATCACCCAAATAGAATCATTACCTCTTCTTGTCTTTGGGACACTCACAACAAAATCCATGGTAATGTGCTCCCACTTCCATTCTGGCACAAATAATGGCTGCATTTTGTCTGCTGGGCTTTGATGTTCTGCTTTAATCTGCTGGCACACTAAACATTTAGCAACATACCCAACTATCTCCTTTTTGATCCCATGCCACCAATAATTTTTCTTAATAGTTCTATACATCTTAGTGCTTCCTAGGTGCATTGCATAGGCTGAACTATAGGCTTCTTGCAGAATTTGCTCCTTTAATGATTCTACTACTGGCACACATACTCTATTCTTAAATAACAATATACCATCATTTCTAACTGAAAATTCCGACTGGGACCCACTCAGAACTAATTCTTTAGCTTTTTGCAATTGTGGATCCTGCACTTGAGCCTTTCTTATTTCCTCAAGCAACATTGGTCTGACTCTGAAATTTGCTAGCAAGGCCCCTGAACTATCTGCTGCCAGCTCTGCATCTAGCTCTCTCAATTCTAACATTAGAGGTAACTGCACTGCTCTAATGGAAGCTAAGGTTGCTGTAGACTTCCGACTCAATGCATCAGCCACTACATTGGCTTTCCCTGGGTGATACTCTATAGTACGTCATAATCTTTTATCAACTCTATCCATCTCCTTTGTCTAAGATTCAATTCTTTTTGTGTTAGGATATACTTTAAGCTTTTGTGATATATAAATATATAGCATTTCATCCCATACAAATAGTGTCTCCATATTTTTAATGCAAATACTACTGCTGCTAATTCTAAATCATGGGTAGGGTAATTCTTTTCATGAGACCTTAACTGTCTAGAGATGTAGGCAATCACCTTCCCATTTTGCATCAATACACACCCCAAACCTTTGAAAGATGCATCACTATATATCACAAAATCACTGTTACTATCTGGGAGTGTGAGCACTGGAGCTGAAGTCAATCTCCTCTTCAACTCATCCATACATTCTTGACATTCACTAGACCATTCAAATTTAGTATTCTTTCTTAATAGCTTGGTCATGGGAGAAGCTATAATAGAGAAGTTTTCTATAAATCTTCTATAGTATCCTGCCAAGCCCAAGAAACTCCTCACCTTTGTCTGATTTGTAGGTGCTTCCCAATTCACTATTGCCTCTATTTTCTGGGGGTCTACCATAATACCCTTAGCTGATATCACATGTCCCAAGAATTTAACCTCATCTAGCCAAAATTCACTTTTACTCAACTTGGTATATAACTGCTTCTCCCTTAAGATCTGCAACACTGTCCTCAAATGCTGCTCATGCTCCTCTCTACTTTTAGAATAGATCATAATATCATCAATGAACACTATCACAAATTTATCTAAAAATTTCTGAAACACCTGATTCATTAATCCCATAAAAGCAGCTGGGGCATTGATCAAGCCAAAAGGCATCACCAAAAACTCATAATGACCATATCTGGTCCTGAAAGCAGTCTTTGGTACATCATCTTTCTTTATTTTCAACTGGTGATACCCAGATCTAAGGTCAATCTTTGAAAACACTGCTGCCCCATGAAGCTGATCAAACAGATCATCTATCCTTGGCAATGGATAATTATTTCTAATGGTCACCTTGTTGAGCTGTCTATAGTCTATGCATAACCTCAAGGTACCATCTTTCTTCTTTACAAACAACACAGGTGCACCCCAAGGTGAAACACTGGGTCTAATGAACCCTTTATCAAGCAACTCCTGAAGCTGGACTTTTAATTCTTTTAATTCTGCTGGAGCCATTCTATAGGGTGCCCTGGCTATAGGTCTAGTATCAGGGGTCAAGTCTATACTGAACTCTATCTCTCTGTCTGGTGGCAATCTTGGCAACTCCTCAGGAAATACATCTGAAAATTCACATACCACCGAAATATCAGATAGCTCTGGACCATTATCCTCTAAATTCACTACACAAGCTAGATAGGCTTCATACCCCTTTCTTAGCATTCTGCTAGCTGTCAAGGCTGAAATCACACTTGAGGGCAACACTCTCCTTTCTCCTACAAAATAAATCTCTCTACCATCTGAAGTAAGAAATACTACTTCGTTCTTTGAACAGTCTACTTTGGCCCTATGCATTGATAACCAATCCATCCCTAATATAGCATCAAATTCTTTTAGATTTAATGGAATCAAATCTGCTAACAATTCTTGGCCCTCTACTAAAATGGCACAGTCTTTACACACCTGATCTGCAATGAAAGGTTTCCCTACTGGCACGGATACTACCAACTGACTACTCAATAAACTCACAGCTTTATTTAGATGCTTGATAAAATCTACTGCTATGAATGAATGCGTAGATCTAGAATCAATTAAAACATAAGCATCAAAATTACAAATGGGTAATATACCTGTCACCACATCTGGGTTGACCTGAGCCTCCTGCCTGATCATTGCAAAAACTCTAGCTTCAGCCCTTGGAACACTAGGAATCATCCCTTGCTGATTAGCACTAGATCTCATCTGACTGGCTGAAGCTGGGATACTACTATCTCCCCTTCTAGCAGGCTGTCCTCTAGGTGCAGCTGATCCTTGAGGATGATCGCTGCTCTGCACTCTCTTGGGACAATCTCTCTTCAAGTGGTCTATCTGACCACAAATATAACATCCTCTTTTACCCATCTTACATTCCCCAGAGTGCATCTTCCCACAGACACTGCATTGGGGTAGAGCTATCCCACCACCCAAGGAGCGGCTCTGATCTCTTATCTCTCCTGCCACTCTACTACTAACAGCCTGAGACATCCCTCCATATACTGTTTTTCTCTGGACAGGACTAGATACTGACAAAGATGCTGACCTTCTACCAACATCTGCAGGAGCTTTATGACTGGAACTAAACTGTCCCGCCCTCTAGGGCTTCTTGAACTGCTGAGTTCCTCCTGCACCTGAAGGAAAACTAGGTGCACCCCTTTTTGACCTCTCCTGCCTCTTACTAAGGAACTCCTTCTCTATCTCCTCGGCCCTGAGAGCCCCTTGCACTAGCTCAGAATAACTACTATAACACTGCATGCTGGTCTTAACCTTGATTGGGAGATTTAAGCCATCCTGAAATAGCCTACATTTCTCCCTCTCATCCACTACTAGGGCTTCAGCAAATCGAGACAACTCAATAAAGGTAGCCTCATACTCAACTACAGACATCTTTCCCTAGGTTAAATTAAGAAATTCTCTCCTCTTCTAATCTCTATATACCTCTGAATAATATTGCTGATAGAATTCCTTCTTAAAACTCTCCCAGGTCACCTCCACCCCTTGGGCTGTCTACTACTAACAGACCTCCACCAATTTTGTGCTCTACCTTCCAACAAGAAGGTTGCTATACTCAGCTTTTGCTCCTTAGAGCACTTCATCACTTCAAAGACCCTTTCTATCCTTTGAAGCCAAACATCAGCCTGAATAGGGTCAGTGGTCCTCTGAAACTCTAGAGCTCCCAACTTTCTAGCTCTCTCTACATTCCTTTCTACTTCAAGATTTCTAGACTGAAGGCTAGAACTAGAGGTTATTGCTACTACCACTGCCTGAGTGATCATCCCCACCAAATCTGGCATACTCGGCCCCTGAGCCTGTGCCAGGGATGGGTCCACTGGCACCGGGGTAGTAGAATGGGAATGAGAATCATGCATATGCTCTTGAGATACTTCCACTCCTGCACCATCAGATGGTGGATCACTAGAAACAGCTCTACAAGGTTGGCCTTCCTTATCAGACTTTCTGGGCCTACCCCTACCTCTGCCTCTCTTAGAGGATTGCTCTCCATCCATTCTTGTCCTGGTAGAAACCATCCTACAAGACACAATTCATTTGATCAGGTTCATCATTCAAAACTATACTCACTATACTAGACTTATGCTTATGCCCCTAGGATCTAATACCTAAGCTCTGATACCAAAACTTTGTCGGCCCCTTGCACCGACGGCATGATTTCTTATGAAAATTGGGTAGAGATCTACTAGTCTTTATGCTAAGTACCATAAAGCCCAAGCGATCCCTATCCAGTTGCCATAAGTTACATGCACAAAATGCTATATCTGCTAAAAACTTTGACCTGCTCAATTCATTCATACTATTCATAAGATTACATCACAATTTATTTCATCCTACTCATATAACATAAGATTTTCTCATCTATTCATCAGATGATTCTAGGCAAAATAACTTTCATCACTATGTTGTTATAAAGACCATATACACAAATTCATTCTACAACCAAAAGTCATTTCTCATAACCACCCAAGTCCAAAATACATCATAGGGTTACAGTCATACATATCCATCCATATCCATTTTAAATATATATACAATCCAAGTAACATAAGTCCATATCATCAACCAATTTATACACATCTAGCAGCCCATATCAAAATCAGGCATCCAAGAGCCAACCTGCTATCTTTGATCTGTAATCCAAAAATTTCAACAATAGAGGGGTGAAACCTAAGTCCCAGTGACTGGATAGCCATCTAACAATGGGGAAAACTGAGAACCACATTTTAAAACCAATAAACATACTGATACAAGATATCACAATAGATACTGAAATCTTTTCAATGAGATAAGAAAACTCATAAGTTAGCTTATGCTTCCAATAATGCAACTTAAATAAAAAATGCCACTTTTACAAAACTTCATGATGATGGGTTGGGTGTGCTACCACTAAGGTACATCCCTATAGTCACCCTCCTGTAGGTGTACTCTCAGTGGATGAGTGTACTGAGCACCGAGGATCCCCGCACCATATGGCATCCCTCACATGTGCGGTTCACCCCAAGTGTAAGCTTGCCCCTTTTCCCTAGGCCTCCTGCTTGCCTCCTCCATGGGCCTATATCTCTGTGCCCCCTCGGGCTATATAGTAACTTAGCTCTTAATCGAGCTGTGATTCTTGCCCCACTGGGCTGCTTGCAATCTGCCCTACTGGACTGATCTAGCTTGTACTCCCCCTGACCTCGGGATCATAGTACGATTGAGTCGCAAGGAGGTGCCGGCTATAATAGTGTGTGCAATGCTCATGCTATGGCACAGTCTACAGGATGATCAGCCCCATAGATGGCCCCATGCTCTTTATGCTTATGCTGTAAAAAATACTCCAATGTAAGTTTATTATCCAATATACAACCAGCTATACTTTCTTTGAAACATTGATATTCATGCATGCCCATGCATCTCTTTGAAACATAAATCTGAAAAGTAAATTCCATGCTTTATTGAAACATGTGTTTTTATCCAAATCATGCTTTTCATAAAACTCTATACTTTGCTTTGAAACATGCTCTAGCCCATGTTTCCTTTTCTTTTCTTAAATTCATGCTTTGCTGAAACTCATGCTTTTTCTGAAACTTATGCTTTGCTGAAACTCACTTTGCTTTGAAACATGCTCTAGCCCATGTTTCCTTTTATTTTCTTAAACTCATGCTTTGCTGAAACTCTTGCTTTGCTTTAGAACATGCTTTAAACTCATGCTTTGCTTTTAAACTTATGCTTTGCTTTAAAATATGCTTTAAACCCATGCTTTGTTTTAGAACATGCTTTAAACCCATGCTTTGCTTTAGAACATGCTTTAAACTCATGTTTTGCTTTTGAACTCATGCTTTGCTTTATAATATGCTTTAAGAATAAGATACATCATAACTGTATTCTCATTTCCCATATTTAACTGCTTGAAATACTATACTTAGCATAACATACTCTGATTTATAGCAAAATACCACTATGCTATCATAAAACATTTCTCAAAGCTAGATGAAAAACCGACTCACCTTAGCTGTTAGCGCACTACTATAACTGCTATTTCCCTTGCTCTGGCTCCCTTGAACCAATCTCTTGGCTTAAGTCATCATACATGCATTATTAGGGTCACAAGCACCAAGGGTTTCATAAAACTATGCATACATGCTCTATGCCTTAGCATCTTAGCATAATATTCCTCAATCCCTAACATACTCAAAGATTTACAACATATTCATGCTATCACCTCATTTGCCTCTAAATCATAAGATTTAAACATCATTCTTTAGCTTAGGGAAGTTTGAACTTACCTTAGCAAAGATAGGCTAAACCACCAAGCCTTTTTCCTTTTCTTTCCTTCCTCTTCTTCTCTTCTTCCTTTCTTCTTCTTCTTTTCTTTTTCTTCTTCTCCACGGTTGGCAGAACCCTCTCCTTTCTTTCTTTTTTTTTTCCTCCCTCTTTTCTCTCTTTTTCTCTCCTTTCACACACCGCTTAAGGACCAAGAGGGATGGGTGACCTTAAATGCTCTTGAAAATTCTCATTTTGCTCCTCTTCACTCTTAAGTCACGCTTTTCAAAGTCCACATGACTCCCTTCTCCATCAAGTATTTTTGCTCCTTCAATTTTCTTTCCTACCTTACCCTTGATCAAATTCTCAAATGACTTTTTATCAAATTTCACTTTTACCTCTGACCAAATTTTCATTAATGCCCCTGTCCAAATTTTCGTTATCAGATAAATAACAAGGGTTACCGACCTATTAGTCAACATGAATGCTAGCTAATGAGAGTGAAATCATCATCAAATCACTTCCACAGGAGATTTTTGTCCACTTGAAACCTCAGTTAAGCGTGCTTGGGTGTGCTTGGGTAAGAGCGATGGGTGACCCACTGGGAAGTCCTTAATTAAGGGTGAAATTGATCTCAAATCAACTCCACGACCCACTGGGAAGTCTTTAATTAAGGGTGAAATTGATCTCAAATCAACTCCACAAATAAAATTCTCATAGTAGTCGACTAATTAGTCGGCTACTGTGGCCAAAATCCCTTCCAAACCACTTTTACAGAGACATTTTACAAAGTAGTCGACTAACTAGTCGACTACTTTGGCCAAAAATCCTCCCAGGCAAGTTTTACAGAAAATTTTTCCACAGTAGTTGACTAAGTAGTCGACTATTGTGGCAACAAAAATTCTTTCAGCCTCCAAATAGTGAGCTTCAGGGAGTTAGCTGACTCTAGAGTCAGCTAACTCCCCCTGTTAGCTCACAGAAATCCACCAGTCAGCCAAAAACTCAGAGTTAGCTGACTTTAGAGTCAGCTAACTTCCAAATTTGGCTGACTAACAACCCAAAAATTTCAGCCATCTTCTCAATTAGTTAATAAATGAGTCAATTAACATCCAAAAGCCATTCTAATGCATTCCAACTTCCAAAATCTTCATTCTAACTTCTCCCAAGGATCAAAAACAACCAGAAAACATTGAAATCATCACAAAAACTTTGATTAAAAGCCCAAATAAGTGACTTTATCAACATTTTGAAAGGATCATGAGAGAAAATTCAAAACAACCTCCAAAATTTCAGCCTTCACATTTTCTTAAGATTCCCACTCAATTATTCACACTTGAAGGCTAAACTAACAATAAAAACATACTTAAAATAAAATTACAAGTCTTCCAAGTTCAGGATATTACATAGTATCCATCAACACTTATTAATTAATCACAATCATCCATTTAAAAGTCTCACAACTGTTCATTCTAATCCATATCATGGCAGTCAATAAGCAAACTAGAGAGAGGAAAAAAAAAACTTATGGAAGGTGGGAGAGATGGTGGGTGGATATGCTCACAAAGCACAAGTTCTATTTTGTCTTAAATATATGTCTGTTAAGTGTTGCGCAAATTATAATTCTCCTGTAACCATAAAATTTCCTAATGAGCGAGGAAGACAATTGACTGCTTTTAAGGTTGCCTGATGGTCTAACATGAGATGACATAAGTTTAGAGAATGGAAAAAATCATATGATTCATCACTTCGTAATAATCTAATCAGGTATAATGCTCAACATGATCAACTATGCAACTAGATAGAGTTGCATTTATCAGATATATACAAGTAATCAGGTAAACTTGACAGAAATCTAATTAACATAGCAGAAGTTTGGCATACATTGCATCATTAATTGAATGTTCACCAACTAAAAGAAGTCATAAACTTCAAGCATGAAAAGATAGTAAATCAGTCAATTTCCAGTTTTGTAGTCACAATAAAATCACAACAAAGCACTTGTTCAATGCCAAAGCTTACCTTCCACATGGATGGCACTTGGGATCGAACGCTGGACCTTATCTTGCAGCTATTCACGATAGTGCCAGCTAATAAAAATGGGGGTTTGCCTTTCCATGGTATAGCCCTTAAATTTTCAAAAATATTAACTGAAAAGACAAAGGAGCTTACATCTTCCCCGTTTATATTATTTCAATTTGAATCCTGAAACATGGTAAACCATTTATGATAAGGAAAGAAAGAAATAGCTAAATCATGTGGAATATTAATTTCCACAGTGCTTCCATGCCAAGCACAAATGTAAGATGAAGATTAGAATTATAGTTAGAAAATAAAACTATATCATTATAATATGATAAATAAGCTATTTCCAAACTATTGATATAATTGAAAAACCCTTTTACCAGATTTCATTACAAAAGAGCAAGAACCAAGAATGCTAAATCATTTAACAGAAAAATAAAACAATAACATGAGATGTTCAGGTATGGTTGAAGACATCCATACTTTATTGCCTTCATCTGAGAGATTCCCAAAGTAGCATATCAGAGGGAATTTTTTTTTTTATAAAAAAAACTAGAGTAGTTACACAATGAAGATTTGCATTGAAAAAAATAAAAAAATGAATTTTTATGGTGGAATAGAAGTAGGATAAAAATATAGATCAAAATATTAGTAAACCCTAATATGATGAACTGGAGAACCTCTGCAACCAGGAATTATCTGATCATTTGTAAAGTTGATGGAGAAGCAGATTTGCACCTCACCGAATGAAGAGTTAAGGTTCAATAAAATTGCACCGATCAAAACAAAGAACAAAAGAGAGAATAGATGTTTTACCTATTGAAGAAACAAAACAAAATAAAATTCTTATAGAACCGCAGAAGGGTAATTAAGATCTAACAACATCTCAGACTTTTCTTCTCTTTTGCGAATCTCTTGACTTTCAAAATATAACAATAAATCATGGCACTTTGTGCTGATTCTTGGACATATAAACTACAAAATCCAGACATTCAAACAACAAAATATTTTGGAATATTTTGTTTTCCAAAATCCGCATATAGGCTCATCAAATTTCAAAAAGTAGGGTACGAAATCAAAGAGAATTGAATAATAGCAATCAAACAAAAGTCTAATTCTTAATCAATAAACAGAGGCCACAAAGATTTTGAATCAGATGTTACATCAGAACTTAATTTATATATAAAATCAGAACAAGGGACAAAAGAACACCAAATGAATGAGATTTTTACCTTCTTCTTACTCGTCTTCTCTAGCGGCGATTTGGAGTCTTGGAGACAACCTAACCCTCCTTCAACCTAGCCTTTGAAACTGGTCTGAGAATAAATTTATATCAGCATTCGGTGATATCTTGCTTTCACGTGGATGGATGCATCGGAGGCTCTGGTTTCCCATGGCCCTTAGGTTTTGTTGAAAAAATTATTTATTTATTTATTTTAGAGAAAATGGTTAGGTTCGTAGTATCAAAAAACTAGGGGTGAAAAGGATATTTTGCTATAGAAAATTTTCCGCAATGTGCGTTTCTGAGGATGGAGTAAGAATCTTTTTTTTTTAAAAAAAATAAGGAGGATGAAGTATGAATCAACAGCCTAGTGATGTTATCTGATTTGCATGTGAAAAAAAAAAAAAAATTGTTTGGAGCCACGAAAGTCGAAGGATAAAGACTATATTACGATGCCCTTTTATGTTTTTTTTTAAAAATATGATCAAATCATAAATACTACATGATTATAATATACATTTTATTACATTGCCCTTTTATATATCTTTTTTAAAAAAATATGATGAAATCAAAACCATTAATTTAGCAAAAGATGTTTTGATTATTGAACTCATGTGACCAATTCAACTAGACACCAAGAGATTAATGTCATCTTCAATTTTAAGTTTGTTCTCTTTTCCTCCCATCTTCCCTCTCCATCTTGTTCCATTCCCTAGGGACTCATCTCAACATATCCATAGATGATGAAATTATAAATTAAAATTTTCTTTAAATCCTAAAATAGATAGTGCAAAGAAAATGTAGAGTCGTGTTCCTCTTCTTTACACAAATTTTATTTTTTCGATGTAGACCTCCATGAGTGCCTGGCCCTCATCTTTTTGTAAGTAGTGCTTCCTTAGTTGTCATCAGCAGGCACATTTTCTTAAAATAGATTTTTTAAAACTAAATAATTAATATCGCTCAAGTGAAAGAATATAAAATTTTAAACTTATTATTGGCTATCATTGATTGCATACTTTTATATTTTGCAAAAATAGGCTGAATATAATTCAAATTAAATGACCGATATAAATTCAAATAAAGTGTGTTTTGTATAAAACAAAGATAGCATAAACAAAGTATAAATTCAAAATTTTTTTTTTCTTTTTTTAATATTTCAAATAGACCAAGGCCAATTATAGTGGCCTAACTCTATATTAGGCTGGGCCTCATGGACTAGGTCTCATAGTTTCAAACCAATGGATGATATATTCTCCAAAAAAAAATATTGAGTATGTAGTGC
This sequence comes from Metroxylon sagu, assembly GCA_017589505.3. Taxonomy (NCBI): domain Eukaryota; kingdom Viridiplantae; phylum Streptophyta; class Magnoliopsida; order Arecales; family Arecaceae; genus Metroxylon; species Metroxylon sagu. Next base: position 17,720 of record JACVBY030000156.1, read on the forward strand.
AACAATATATTCTAGCAACCTATAGATATTCAATTTATTTATTAAGAAAAAATCAATATAAAATTCTGACACTAGTAGATATCCATGTAAAATTTGAAAACAAAACAAGACCAAAAGCAATAGGATGTCGGGGGGGGGGGAGGGGGGATAATTATATCAGAAGTACATAAACTTATTTTGGGATTTCAATTAAGTTCTTATAATTTTTTTTTCTTAATTGAGTATGCTAACTCATAAAATTTATTCAATCAAGTATAATTTTTATGGCTATCAATGGTGACTTGATGGATTATCTTAACACTGAAATGATGCTTATATAGTGCTAATATTAGCGAAGGATGAAAAAATTGAACGAAAAAACTTTCACCATTTTCCAACTCTTATCCTTTGAGGCCATTTAGTTAATCACTATGATGATTTTTCTTGATCATAAGATCACTAATGATAGGATCACTAGTGATAGGACCACTAATGATCCAACATCATTCCATTTGATATGAGATATTTCAATAATCAAATATTACTAGTGATCACGGATCCTTATGTTTGGTATACCATAGAAATAAAAGATCACAATGAATGCAATACCAATAATACCCTTAAAAACTTATTTGTACAATATTATATATATTATATATAATACTATTATTATACTTTATAATATATTATGTATAAATTATATATTATAATATAAGATTAATAAGATTAATAATAATACTATAAATACAGACTATATATTTTTACATATAATAAATATAAATAATGATATAACAATTATTACTATATTATAATAATATTAATTATTATATATTGTATTAATTACAAAAATTATAATATAGGGGAAGAGATTGACAAATATAGGGATAAAATTGTTCAAATATTTTGGTGCAAAATTCCATCACCATGGTGATCTAACATTTTCGATCTCTTGAATGGGACTAAGATTATCTCCTTCGATAGTGATCTTAATCCTAAAATGATCACAGATCATTACCAGAATATGGATGCCAATAGAGTAATCTTATCATCAGTGATCTTTCAAAGATCACTCCATACTAAACACTACCTCAATGTCTCCATGAATCCTCCCCTAATTGTCATTTTTCATCTCTCATTGCTATTATATCAGCACCACATGGTGTCATGTTGGCATCTTTTTCTATCCACCATGCCAAGTAGGACAATCTATTAAGTCATGATTGACAACCATTAAAAATATATTTGATTGAATAAATTTTATGAGTTGATATACTCAATTGACAAAAAAAATACAATGACTCAATTAAAAATCCAAAATAAATTCATGTACTCCTAGAGTGATTATCGCTAAAAAAAACTTAACCTCCCCTTTTGGCTCTTTTCTCATCTCCTTCATTTCTTTTTACAGAGATCAGGAATCTTAGAAGTTTAATTTTAATTTGAAGCCAAGTTTGAGACATTGTTGATTTTTAATTAAAACTGCAAATGGGTTGGGTCGACTCATGACCAGACTCAATCTTAACCCAATCCATGGACTTGTAGGTTGGTTAAGTTTGAAAATTAGACTTGATCTAAATTTTAGATCAAATTTAAGTCTTATATTTTTCAACTCGATCCATGACCCAACTCGACTTATATCTCATCCGAGTTTAATTTGAGCAATAGAAAAAAGATCCAACCCTATCCGAACCCAATCTAGCCTGACCCATAAATCTTAATATATAAATCTTATTTTCCTTCAATTATCTTTACTATTTCACTGATTGAACTCTTATTTATACTAATTTTTATTTTTATCTTAAGAATTAGATTTCCTCTCATCTTTTTCACTTAACTATATCTAAATATTCATATTTCATTATCTATTTTGGTAGATTCTTATTTATAATACCTTCAAGCATATCAATATATATTTTAAAGATTATGATTGATCAATTACTTAAATAGAATTAAATTTTTTAAATAAAAATTAAAGTTTAAGTTCTCATTTTAATCTTATTTAAAATTTTTAGTGGCTCCATATTTAACTATCGATTACTAGATTTTAGCTATAAAATAATAGCTAAAAGCTTGTCTCAAATGCAAACATGACCTAACTCGATCTTGATTTGAACCTAAACATTTTGGATTAGATATGGGTCATACTTGGTCTAAAATTGATCCAAATAATTTGTTAGCCCTAAAATTTTTTTCATGGACTTGACTCAACCCAATTCAATCACCCAATTGATTGAGTTCGAATCCAAAATCATGATTGAAATGTGAAATTGGATCAAACCTAGGACTAGCACAACCCAATCAAACCTACTTGCCTGCAACCCTATTTCCAATATTAATGCTACTTGGAAGGAATGGTTTTGGATAGTGGATGACGATCTCAATGAAGTTCATAGGTAGAAAATTTTAGTTTTCCATACTTTATTCTATTACTACTTCATTTTTATTTAATTTCTATTTTCTTTCTAAACTTTGAATTTTACGAGCTGAATTTTCAATGAGGCTAGTTATCCTCATCTTCTTCCCAAAAAAAAGGTAACAAAAAGGTTTAAAAGATAACACCAATGAGCTTTGTAATCAATAATGCACCTAGTACTTGATGATTTGGTTTTGTTTCTTGATTTTTCTTTCTTTCCCTTTTTTTTCTCTATTGTGGTATAGCTTTCCTTTGTTTTAGCCAATAACCATCATATAAATTTTAAAAATGGATTTTTTCCAAAAATACAACATGTTCTATATTTTCTTGGAAGGGCTTCCTTGTTAGTTTTGAACATTTTGATATTGATGACAAAAATGCACTAAATAATGTCTCTTTACTATTATTTTATTATAAATGGATAAAACTTTGGTAGATGGTTTGTTCTCTAGAATTGTTTAATATTCAAGAACTAAATTTCATTAGACATTGATTTACATTTTTCAAAAAAATATGATGTGGGTGAATCTAAGAAATTGTCTTCTTAAACATACTTATCAGAATTAGATCGGGCATCAACCTAGTTGACGAACTGGGCCAATGGTTTAATAGACTAACTTTGAGATCAATAGTTGAAATATATGAATAATTAAAATGATATTAATTGATACTCATAAATGAAGATAACTTTATATAAAATTCAATTAATTCGGCGGCTTTAAAATGTAGATCCTTAAAATTGAGTAATTTAATATCATATCTACATTAATACCTAAACTTAATCTTAAATTCTAAAAAATTAATTCTTGAAATTCTCTATATTGGCTAGAGAAAGGGAGAGATGAGATAGAGAGAGAGTTAGTAGAAAAAGAGAAAGAGAGATTTAGGCCTAAAAGATGAAAAAAACCCTAAAAAGTAACACTGATATTTAAATTATGTTGGCTAAGAAATAATTTTAAAGGGTATAAAAAATCGATCTGATTTTATTGGTTTACACTAGATCATCAAATTAATAAAAAATTAGATTAGTTCATCCAATTTTGATTAAGTTAAAAGGGGAAGCACATACATGCTACCTAAGGAGAACTTTTCAGTTAAGAAATTAACAAGTGTCGGTCCATTTATTTATTTAATAGTACAAGTACCCTAGGATGTGCATATGCACCTTTAGAAAAGAAATTGAGATTTATGTTATTAACAAATCAAATGGATTCGGAGAGAGATAATTTAGGAAGAGATATCTAGTTAGAGAAAGATTTGGAGAGATAGTTAAATTGCCAAGGTCATCTTTTCTTGCCAAAATTATCCATGCGCATTGCTTTTATATTGAAATGTTTTCTATGTCAACTAATTAATTTGTATTAATGTATACTAAATTGGGCACTAGTACCAGATTGGTTCGGTTTGGTTGGTGGTTCAAGCACTATACCCTTTTTACCAATTTTTTTCATAGTTTCTTATTTTTTCCTTTTTTTTAATGTGATTTAGGTTGGTTTAGGAGTGGGTAAGGCTTTTAGTCTCCTTCTCTCTCTCATTTACATTCAAAATTATTTAAATAAACATCATAAATCTTTCCTTTCTACTTACCTAAGATTTTTTATGTAAATAAGGGAAATACCTCCATTTGAATTCAATAAAAATATTTTATTCTTCAACAATAAAAGTCAACTCTCCCCTCAAGAACAATTTTGAAGAATTTCAAAAAATCCTGATTTATCAAATATCATGATGGTACTTCTTCAAAAAATTAATTTAACATTAAAATGATGAGAAAACAAAATATCAAAAAAAAAATCTTAAAATAGAATGTGCAAGGCTTTGGTCAATACTTGGTCCAATTATCTTAAAATTATTTTTGTTGAATTCAAATGTGAGATATTTTCCTTATGTGCATAAGAAATAAGGATGGTGTCTACTTAAAATATTTTTAAATGCAAATAAGAAAGAAAAAAGGAACAGAGCTCACCGATGGCTTTTAATCTCTCTCCCTTCGTATTGAAGTGAGCTTACAAGAACCTATATCCTACTTGGCCCACCCTCAAACCATCCCACACCCAAACTAGGCAGTTTGGACCGGTTCATACCCAGAACCAAACTACAAGTTGATTTCGATCCGAACTGTGGCCAACTCAGTTCAGTTTTGTATACCTTGTCTTAAAGCAATCTTGCCTTACAGATTTTTTAATTTGTGTTCAAGTTTGTTGATTTTTTTTTTCTAACCACTAAAGTTTGTGTCCTATACCAATGGAAGAACGTACCATCTTTGGCATATTGATTTACATGCTGGAATTATGGTTGTTTATGCAGCTATTTCAGGACTGCAGATCAGATGTGCCACTAGCAATCTCAGGTTTGTTTGACTACCAAACCAGAAAATTTCTGTTGAAGAAAGTCTTTCAGCGTAGTGCAAATCAGTTGAATTCTACAATGTTTTCCAATACAGAGCCCTTAAAAAGTTAATTTCCTTGAGCACAGCACTTTGGCATTGGTGCCTTCTCTTATTTAAGAGAAATACTGTACCTTTTCTCTCTTGTCATGCCTATGTGCAGGCTTTCTAATGTTCCATTCTGAACAAAGAGTTAGTTTTAAAACATTTAACATGTTGTCCATTACGTTGCACCCATTATTTCTTCAAAGATGCTTTCAATACAGGATAAAGGCGAAGCATTGACAGAGGTTTTAATTTGTTATAAATAGCTTTTGTTTTGATTCGAGATTATGAGTTTTGGATATTCTGAAGGTGGTATGGTGTGGCTTGGTTAAGAGATATGTCATAGAGTTATGATGGATATGTTATAGTGTGGCATGGTTGAGAGATATGATGTGCATGAAGGGTATTGTTGGTACGTGGTACAAGTTCTGGCGATGAGGAATTGAGCCTTTACTTGCCTAAACTGGTGGGTGGTCCAATTAACTCCATTAGCAAGCCAAAACTATGCCCAAAAACTCGAGTGGAAGTTATTGGCTGGCGGATGGTCGAATTAACTCCATTAGCAAGCTAAAACCATGCCCAAAAACTCAAGTGGAAGTTATTAGGTAGTAAATGGACTTAAGTTATAAGCATATAATGTTTTCTTTTTCATCCAATATGTGACTATTTTTGGAATGTTATAATCTTCCCTCCTTATGATGTCACGTTCTCGTCGCACACCATAAGCTAACCAGAATCTACCCTGAGTCTGGTCATTGGTGTTGCAAGGGTGGCTCCACGCCATGGTAGGACTCTACCACCATCCTATGGGTAGCCCTTTCCTCATGCCCACCAACTTTCTCAAACTGCTCTGATAGCATTTGTAATGCCCCAAGCCCACCTACTGATCCAATTAACTCCGTTAGTGGACCGAAACCATGTAGCCCAAAAATTCAAGTGAAAGTTAATGAGTAGCAAGTGGACTTGAGTTATAAGCATATAACACTTTTTTTCCCATCCAATAAGGGACTATTTTTCGTGTATTACACCGATGTAGAACAAAGTCATAATATGTGACATGATTGAGTTTATTACATAGGGTACTAGTATATAAATCAACTTGGGCAAGAGAAATATCACTAAGTTAGATTGTTGATATAAAATACTAGCACTAGAAGTGACAATATGTACCAGCAGTACTGTCTTGTGACGCTTTCGTGCTGAGAAAGTGACTCACTTAGGGATACCTTATGTGCTATGGCAAGAGAGAGAGAGGCCTAATAACGTATTGCATACTAAGGGAGGGCGATTTGCTTAGTGATGTCTTGTGTACAAATGCATGAATGGTTTGGTGGTGGCTGTGGTCACATTATTGGTTTGGCTGTGGTTGTGGTTATCTGGATGTTGTGGTTATCTTGCTTAGTGTGGTTATCTTGATTTTGTTAGTTTGGTTGTGTGGTTATCTTGATTTTGTTAGTTTGGTTGTGGTTGTGGTTATATTGATGCCATGGTTATTTTGATGCTGTGGTGTGGTTATCTTAAGTTTGTTGGTTTGGCTGTGGATGTAGTTATCTTAACAGTTGGTATTTATTCTGGTATATGAATTTTATTGACTTTTTAGATGGTTATATATATATTATAATATATTTTGTTTAAGCATATTTTAATTATACTAAATTATTTTAATGACATATTCATGATGGTATGTGTAGAAGTTCTACTGAGCTTTTTGGCTCATTCCCTTCTTTCTATTTTGTAGAAGATAAGGAGGATGTCTACTTGATAAACCAGAATTTTAAGGAGGGACCCCAAGAGTAAGGACAGGAGGACTGTCTTAGTTTTCTTTTGGTACCTACATATTTTGTATGGATCAAATCAAGATGACATGTAAAGGTTTGATGACTCGAAATAGAAAATAATATATTTGAGTTTTGGCTTCTGCAATTGTATTTTATGGTTTGTATATGTTGAGGTGGCATCCTTGTACCCGGTTTAGGATCAGGGGTTGTGGCAGATGGCAAGGAGGTTATAAGTAATGACACATCCCTGTGAAAATTAATTGGTTGATGCTTAAGTCTTCCCTAGCAGTAAGCTCATTGGGATTAGAATCCAAGCTTAGAATTAAAGACCCATTCAGTATTGCAAGCATAGAAGGGCTTCACTATTAAGGCATTTGGTCTCCCATCTCCGATTGCCTTCAGAAAAACACTTCATGATCTAAAATACTAATGGGTCAGTTGCCTTTAGGAAAGGATCATGATGTAAAAGAAGTCTTGGTGAAAACATTTCAGAGGACAAGATTCTCTATTGATGAGAAATTGGAACAAAGCTTCATCAATCCTTTTAGTAGGGAACCCCCTCCCTGCTTCATCAGAGAATAATGATGCGAAGGATATTGTGTTAAAGAAATTTGAAAGTATTATTGGTGAAATTCAAAGTGGAAGTGATCAAGGACTAACTGGAATCACAGATCAAGAGC
>JACVBY030000156.1:32500-95380 GCA_017589505.3 Metroxylon sagu
TTTAAAGACTTTGTAATTTGATATTAATTTCCCCTCCTTTTGAGAACCTTGAGAACCTCGTATGATAAGATAGGAGACAAGATAATAAGAAAGCAGAGACAAGTAGCCCGGAAAGAAAAGAATCGGTACCATTTTGTGGGTGAAGTGCCCGGAAAGAAAGAAATTTTTGAGCACTAACCCTTTTTTTAAGGGCCATTTATTTGTTTTAAGGTTAGTTTTGCGGTGCTCTATTATAATTTAACATGAACAACGCCATATCACTTTGAGGTACGTTAGCTTTTAGACTAGAGAAGGTATCTAGTATTTACCCAGTGGACCAGTAATGCAAAGGCTTTTTCGTAAGAATGCAATTATCAATCATCTTCTATGTTTCGTTATAAATGAGAGAACATGATTGATAGCCACTAGATGCTGAAGTTAAGATAACCATTTCATTTTTCAGAGACAAAACAATAATTTGAAAATAGTTAGTGCCTAGAGTTCATAAAGGTGCATGGTGTGATGTGTTTGTCAATGCCGCTACTCTTCAAGAAAAAATTTCACAGTCATGCATCCTAAATATGTTTCATGTAGTGAAATTTAATGTGTCAAGTATTGTACTATTTATGGTTCTTGGTCTTTGAAAATATGATGAAAAAAGTCTTGATCTTTTATTGGAGTAAAAATTTAGTCTAGTCTGACAATATATTAGTCTTAATCCCTTATTTGTGCATGTGATAGATGTATGGGAGTAAAAATAGAGAATTTCAGTTATTTCTGTCGTTCTGACTAAAATTTTGCTCATCTAATTTTTAGGATTCAAATCGAATATGCTTAAGGAAAGTCCACCAGCTCAGGCCCATGTGGTGGATGTTGGTGAAAATTTAAGTGCCAAAACATAGAAAGACAAGCCACCTGATTTTTATGCGGGCACTATTTGCAATGACTGCATATTTGAGTTTCAGGGTCCGATCCCAAAATAATGAAAGGTAAGATTGGGTGATCAACACATGGTTTAAACTTTTTGTCATGCCTATAAAGTCTATAAGGTGAGTTCTTTACTACATCTGCACTTTTAAAATTTGTGATTTTATTTGTGTGGCAAACATCTAGATAACTGCTTTTGATTCAATATGGGCTCAACTTGGGTTATGCTATCAATCTTTTCAAACTACTTTTATGATTCAACCTAGTTTGATCCTACATATTTAATTAATGGATAACATGTGAAATAGTAGAATCATCAATTATGTTGAACCCTAAATCTAATGATACCCCTTCCACTGCACTTTAAATTTGAGTTTTTGGGATCAGCCGGAAGTTTTTGAGTGGAAATAGAAGCTAGCTACAATGATATATTTTTCAGTTATAAATAATTTGTACCTATGGACATAATATCTGTTGTTTGCAATGCATGGAAATGGAAGCATTGGATAAATGTTGATATTCTACATGAAAAAGGTAAAGTATAAACTATTCTGAGTAAACTATACTTTTTATTCAAAGCTTTATTCCTTAATATCTTTGAATGACTAAATAAATAGTGACATGAATTGATCTAATTATTTAGTTTCACACCTTCACCCAAATTGCTAACAAGTGGTGAAATGATTTTGCCAGACCAAGTTTTTAAATATTGTTGGCCAAGGCCATGCAGGTTTTTCATGGAACAATATGCTCTATGTACCAACACTCAGAACGGTGGATGTCTCATCCTATCTTGCTCTTTTTTCCAACTCATTATATCCTAGCACTTGAGATGGTAGCATGGTTAGCCCATTCCACCAATATTTAGAACCTTTTGCTGGAGCATTGTTTTGTATTCTTTTGCAACATCAACATGCTTGGAGTCATTAACATTCTATCTTAGTTATAGTTAATAAAAGTCAATCTCAATTATTTGATCTTTCTTTAATAACATTTTGTCCTATTTTCATTGCTTTATCCTTTTTTTCTTTACACTTATATTTTGCAGTGAATATATTGACAGCGTTGTACCCTAGCATGGAGAGTTATATAACTTCTTACGACAGTTCATATTGCTGCCTTAGTTGTATGGCAGAATAGATGTTTCTCATTTTCTCCTTTTGAAATATTGCCATATTATTAGGAAATCATCTAATGATTTTGTTTGACTCATAATTCAGCTTTACATTGCTTTCTCAATTAGTAAAGGAGGCAAACATAAGTTGATCTTTTGAGCCTAACATATAAATAAGGTCAAGGTTCGCCATTTCTGTATCGAATCCTATGCCGGTACTACACTAATACTATGTCAGTACACCTAATACATGGGTTGGGGGGGGGGGTTAGTATATTAAGACTAACCAAGATTAATTCAATCCTAATACGGTACGATATGTTCGGTGTGGGATGGTACCCACTAGTATGGTATGCCATGAATAAGACATACATAAGCTTAGCCTAGATTGCTTGTTCTTGGGACATTATTGCTCGAGTTATATATGCATGCATATATATGATATGACAATCATGTATAAGCAAGAATAATATTAACTATTTATTGTTTTGAGGTCAATTGTGTATAAATCTTTATTGATAGATATTCATATCAAATCCAATCAACTATATGTAGAATATTAACATTCCTTTCGCTTGAAATCTTTTTTTCTAACGTCCAAAATTCACATAAAAATGTTGCAGCTTCCCCAAAGTACACTCTTAAAACTTTAGCTTATTTTTATCTAAAATGCAGTTCTAAAATTATTCATTTGTTAGGTCGAAAGCATGCTAATAAAGTTTCAATTATAATCAAAGTATACTTTTAAATTTTTAAAATATACTTTTAATTTTCTTTGAGGTTGATAAGAGCTTCCAAATGTGGTATTCATATGAGTGCTTCTGCCTCTTCCTTTCAATTTCTTCTATACCCCATATCTCCTCTTCTTATAGGACTTGTCAAGCAAGCAATGCCATGACCCAAAAATTCAAAACGTAATGTATATCAAGACTAATCCAATCATTTTATGTTATAATACTTAAAGATAATCAAAATTAGATAAGAATAATTATCATGAGCTACACAGCTAGCTCCTAGTGTGTTTGTCTTGGCCTATCACTATGACAATATTTTATGTTATAATATATAAAGATAATCAAAATTAGATAAGAATAATTAACATGAGCTACACAACTAACTCCTAGTGTGTTTGTCTTGGCCTATCACTATGACAATTTTGCAACCTTATTATTGTTGTTTCGATAACAGCAGTCCTTTAATGCTTCTTGTATTACATAACATAAAGTTTAAAATGAGAGAATAGAATTATAAAAGGTAACCAAAACCAATTGGCATTAGATCATGTTAGTTTCATTGTTTGTCAGTGCAACTTGTTGGTTGATTTATTTAAATTTTTTAATTAGATATTTTGAGAATAAAATGTAGAACAAACAGTGAGACTTACATAAGTATCCATGTGAAATTAAATAGTAGCAATAAATATGTTTTATTTATTCTATTTATATTTTGAATGAAAGTAATACTTAATGTGTGATTTGACCATTTTATTTTTTCTATTCTCTTTCTTACTTAAATCATACCAATACCACCAATGTAATTACTTCCATGCCCTGCCTCTCCCATCATCCAATTGTGACTGCTACAACACCACTACCATGTCATCCTAAATTTAAATTGGGAAGTACCTCTTTTCTAGGGTTTCATTTCTTTAAATGTATATCTAAAATTCATGCATTCCCTTTTTTAGCTTTCCATTCAATTCTTCTCTAGTTTCAGTTTATATTTTGTGTTTATATCTATTCTCCTTTAGTCCTACATCAAGTTTTTCTCCTTTGCTGTTATGAAGATTTTGTTATAGGATTTACTTGTAGTTTTATTATTGCTTGAACCAATATTTACCTGTTATGAAAAATTTCTATTTGTTTCTTTTTTTTTTTTTTGAGCCTCTGGTAGTAATTTTAGTTATGGTATCTTGTGAAACAACCATATAAACCTTCAGTATTGACCATATGGATGTCTATACTCATTTTTAGAGATGAAAATATGCTAGCATGGTGGCATACATGATAGTATTGTTCCAATGGAAGAAAAATCTCATGCCTTTGAATGGTGTGAAGCATGAAAGACAAGACAATATCATCTTTGCTATAATATTACAACTATGTTAAGTGCCATGAGTGTGTGTATATAAGAAATACACTAGTATGCTGGGATATACAAATGCACATTAAGAATAGAATTGGTTTTTAGCTTCTCTGCAATTCCTTAAAAGGGGAAATGTATGCATGCTACCTAAGGAGAACTTTTTATCTAAGAAATTTACAAGTGTCGGGCCATTTGTTTATTTAATAGTATTAGTATCCTGGGATGCACATATGCAAATTTAGAAAAGAAATTGAGATTTATGTTATCAAAAATTCAAATGGAGCTGGGGAGAGAATTTAGGAAGAGATAAATGTGGTTAGAGAAAGATCTTGGAGAGGTAGTTAGACTGCCAGAGATCATCTTTTCTTTCCAAAATTATCCATGCTCTTGGCTATTATATTAAAATGCTTTCTATGTCAACTAATTAATTTGCATGCAAGAATAAATTTGACAGGCCCGAAGACCTTAGCTTGTTCTTTTTAATATAACAATGTAGACAATGAATAGCAAGTTGAAAGGCTTATTTTCTCATGAAAATTATTTTATGATGTCTTAGTGACCTGTGATGTTCCTCCTGTATGCATAACATGGCCATGAAAGAAATACACTATGATAAAATACAGTCCTTATAAACATTTTGCATATTTGCCTTAAGTTTGCCACTCCACCCATTTATTTTATTTAGTAAAAAGAAAAAACACAAATCAAACAAAGGGAAAAGAGAAAACAAAGCTGGTGGTAGTATATGGTCCATGTACTTCACCCTCATACTTGTATGAAGTACTTAGATCCATAGGGGGGTTGATCTAATTTTGTTTGACAGCTACCTAGTTCATCATTTGAATCATTGTTTTTTGGATTGGCTCACTAGGATAAATAACGTCTCGGCCATTACATTGCCACCACTTGGCTATTTTGTGAAGATACATCAATTTATCTTGGCACAATAGATAATAAGTGCCAGAATTATATGTATCGCATAGGTAAATATTCATCAAAGGACAAACCAATACCTTTGTTTCAATGAAAATCTTACTTGTGACAATTTTGAGGCATCTTGATTACCTTATACACAACAATGGGTAGAAAACCTCTTTTATATGTGCATTATGAATTTCATATAACTAGTATTTGTCCATATGCTGCTATTAAAATATATTAATAATATTTTTTGTTAAATTTTTTTGATACATGTAAAATATTACTGCTATTCCTGTCTTAAACTAGAGGTATTATCTTGTGCGATATTTTTTTCTCTTTCTTGTGTGCTTAAATTATTTATGTTTTGAGGGAAGAGCTATCAATCCTCACACTGTTCCCAGCCCAACACAACTGAATATGAGCTGGATTCAGGTTGGCTTCCCACACAAGAAAAATCTATAAGATGGTCAGGCAGCTGTTCAAGTTATTAACAGCTCAAAATCTCAAAATCTTTTTGTGGCATAAAAATAGTGCAAAATGTAAGTACCGATAATTTGGCAACGATGCAAAATAGTTCCCCATGTACCTCATCTCAATGACACCGGAACGTTGGCAGTACCTGAGCATTGTGACAGCCGATGGCAAGGCATCTATCCCCTGATGGGAGACTGAGATGGAATGGAGATGCCACGTTGGGGCTCTGCAATGCGGATGGCCATGTGGGAGGCCGAAAGAATCCCTTCTGTTCTCTTCCTCTCCCATTCGGGATTGTCTTCCATTCTTTACGATGCCAAGGTTTTCTTTTTGTTTGGCACGAGAAGCACCTTCTAGCAAGCTAGGGCACTGGGGTGGTCCCTCCTTTTCTTCTTCCCAAAACATCATGGAAAAGAATGTCTTCTTCTTCTCCATGCAAGAATCTTTCTCTTGTTTAATTTTCTTGATCTATTCTTTTCTTCTTGGTTATGTTGGATTTTATGGTTTAGCGGGGTTGATTTGTTAAATGCCATATCTTGTTTTGTTCTTTTGATTTTGAACTCCATTGCTCAAGGATTTTGGGAGTGGAACCTATGAATAAGTGGATGGATTTTGGAGTTGATGGGTTCGGGTGGAGAACAAGTTGTGTCCTTCTTGGTGTAATTTAAATTTATCAGGTTTAATTCTATTGGTTCAAGCTATTCCTTGCTTTCATCATTTTCACTGGGGATTTCTTCTTTGCCTTAGAGATTGTAGGTTGCTTCTTTTAGCACTTCATGCTAAATGACTACTGTACTTTTTGGTTGGCTTCTTGGATCCACCTTTCATTTTAACATTAGACCATAGGACCAATCATTTTTTTCTTAGTTGTGCAAAGTTCTTTCATCCTATCATTTTGGTCATTTTAGCTTTTATTTTTTTGATAAAAACTACAAATTTTGCCATATCATTTTAGCCTTCTAAATGTACAATGTTGCAACATCTTGTTTTTATTAATCACTCTAGCTGGTATTATTGTAATTTTTTTATAAATTCTGAAAACATTTTGTGTCAAATATGCAAGAAGTGTGATTTAATCAATTTTGGCTTGGTAAGTGTCGAGATAGAATCATCCTGCCATCCCAAATATCAAGACGGAATGAGAGGGTGGCATGTCCCATTCTATGAGAAAATCGTGATGGCTTCATCCCATCAAATTTAAAACCTTGATCTCATGTTTGACCTCTTAGAATGGAATAGGCAGAAAATCAATGAATTTAACAAAAAACCTAAAGGAAAAAGGTTAAGTAAATCTATCTAGACCTTACCTAAATACAAATTGCAACGTCGCTTCAGCTATGCAAAAACACTGCCATCAGATTAAATTAATACCAATTAGATTGTAATCAGATCCAAAATTACTGTATTTATGTCCTTTAAGGTCTAGGAGTCATCTAAAGGCACATGCGTATTTGTTAGAAGCTTGTAATTGCACTATAGTCATCTAAAGGCATGTCCCATTCTAAATTTGTTACTATCAGATTCCTCGAAAACTATGAAACTACTAATTGAGTGCAGGGTTAGCTTGGAAAGTCTTGTTCTTTTCAGTTGGAACCCTATAAATACCTTATATACTAGTTTTTAACCGGTGCTTTGCACGATTACTTATATTTAAAAAAATAAAACTTATTTATTTTAAAAATTTGCTCAAATATTTAACATAAGAAATTTTAAAGGATCTAAAATGTTCTAATATATTGTATATTTATATGTATGAAATATCATTCATCTTCAGATACATAATTTGTTTGAAAGATAACGGTTTTGATGTATAATGAGTATATAATATATAAAGATAACAATTAGGATATATAATAAGTAGATAATATATGAAGGACTTGAGAATTAAAGTGTCTGCTTTCATATGCACAGTTTTGACGGCTAAGATTGATCGATTTGCACATTTGAAGGGAAGGATAAATTGAAGCAAAATCCTAAAAGAATCATTCGAGATATTAAAAGAACCATTCCTCCTTTCTTTATCAATGGCCTTATTTTTAATTTTACTTTAACTTATGATATAATTTTTATTTTTTTAATTATATAAAAAATAAAAAAGGGAAGGAGACACGTGATAACAAATTGAAATGTAATCGGAGGTACACAAAATGTTCATAGAAAATGACTAGAAAAGGATTAACATAAAAACTTGATGAAGTATGGAAAAGAGGTTACAATTTGTTTGGTTCCTCTTCTTTCAAGCTTTTCGTAATTTTTTTTCCCTCCAAAACCAAGAGGGCCAAATCCATATCAAAGAAGCTAAAAATCTTTTAAAGGTCACACATTTTTCTCCTTTTGGGTGAATGTTATGATTTTCCTTTGCTCCTTTTATTTCAGTTCTATGCTCAATTTTTTTTTTGATTTATTAGTTTATGGGTTTAAGAACATATTTTTATTTCTTTTCTCTTTCTTTAGGTCTATGCTTCTATATTCTTTTGCTCAACACTTATATAAATAGAATTTTACAGTGCTAGAGCTTGCCCTCGGCAGCGATATACTGGATTGCATTGTCGCCTTCGCCTGCCACCAACAGGTGGGGGTCTTCGTCATCAGTGGCAGCGGCATCATCGCCAACATCCTCCTCCACCACCCCACCACCAACCCTTTCCTACATGGCCGTTATGACATCCTCTTCCTGTTCGGCACCATCCTCCCGTCGCTGTGTATCACCTCATGCAGGCTACTTTCTCGATCTCAGTTGCGAGGATACAGGGGCACATGACTAGAGGGATGTTGGTAGGGCCACTGACGGCGATGTTCAACAACCCGAAGCTCCATTGGCCGCTGGTGGTAGCGGCACCATGGTGGAGGATGAGGAGGCGGCTAAGGAAGAAGTGAAGCCGAACGGCGTGGAAGCAAGCATGTTAGTTTGCGGCAAGCCCAATGGACCCCATCTATTTCTGCACCATGACATGGTTTTGTGGACGTAAGCAACCTCGTCTCGCACTCCCCACCCTCCTCCCGCCGCCGTGCATCACCTCGCGCATGCTACTTTCTCGATCTCACTTGCGGGGATGCAGGGGCACATGATCAGAGAAACGTTGGTGGGGCCACTACGGTTACGTTCAATAACCTGGAGTTCTACTGGCTGCTAGTGGTAGTGGTGCCACGGTGGAGGATGAGGAGGCAACTAGGGAAGAGGTGAAGCCGAGCAGCATGGAAGCAAGCGTGTTAGCTTGCGTCATGCCCAATGGACCCCATCTGTTTTCGCACCATGACATGGTTTTGTGGATGTAATCAACCTCGTCTCGCACACCCCACCCTCCTCCCCCTCACTACTGAGTGCGTCTGAGACCATATATCCATCTTACTTTCTTTTCTTAAGAAGACAAAAAAAGATAGTTGGAAAGAGAGATAGAGGGTGAGGGGAGTTTGTTATTAGGAGAAGTAAAGGAAACAAATGGTATGATTCTCTTATTAATTTTTTACCTTTGTTTTGCTAAAGAGAAAAGACATGGATAAATGTTGTCGTTTCTCTTACCATTTGATGTTTGATAGCACTGATTGGTGCTCTCTCTCGCTCTTCTCATGTTACTTTGAAATGGTCAACGGTTTTGTTTTTTCTTATTTATTTTGTTTTCTTCCTTGTGGTACTGCTATATAGTTAATACATGCATGGTTACACGTATAAAGCTTCACTTATCGTAGCATTAAGAGGACCTCAAACTTATCCATTGCTTTTTGGCTAGATAGGAAAGGGGTTGTTTTCATTTGTTTTTTCCTTTCTTTTCTCTTTTTCTTTTGCACATTTTTGAAAAAGTATCGCAAAAATGTAAGGATGAGGCATTGCATAGTTGCAGTAGGGCAAGGCTTATTATTTTCTTTGATCCAAAGTGAAGGGGGAAGGGAGAAAATAGATTGCTGTCCTTTTCTTTTTGACAAATAAAGGGCGTTAATGGAGAGAAGAAAGATTTGACACAAGAAAATTACGTATCTTTCGGCCATTAACTTGCTGTTACTTTTTCTTGTAATGGGAAGTCTCTGGAATTTGTTACTTTATCTTGACTCTATAGCTCTTGTGGGATCCATGAATATACTTTGCTGCAATGTCCGATGAGTTGAGCTGACGATTTGTATAAAAACTAGGGAAGAGGGGAAGATACGCTGCATTAAATTAGAGTGAAACATGCCGCATTCAATCAGAGCTCAATCGAGAAACGGGGTTGGAGCTTTGCTTTATATATATATAATAGATAGATTCCATTATTTTGCGCACAGAATGTTGGTTATAATATTATTGTTGTGCTAGTTCCATCCTTGCTAACTTCATAACCAAGAAAGAGGATGTTGATTTCAGACAATGGCCGAGCATCTCTCATGAATCTACTTGCTGACTATGATCTTGGCTTTAGAGCCTTAGGGTGCTGACTCTCCTAGATTATCCTCTAGTTATTCTTTTTTCCTTTTCTTTCTAATTTACACTTTCACATATCCTTATTTTGTACTCTTCCACCTTATTCTATTTCTTTTACCTAATTATCTTGTATTGTGCACTTAAAAATTATGTAGGAATAGATGGACCTCATCCCTAGGTTGCATCAATCTAACAACATAATCATTTGGTTGAAAACTTCACTTGTACCATAGTTTGAGACCGTCTTATTGTACTTGCTGCATTCTGTCCTTTAACCTTGGTTTCATAGTATTTGTGTGTGTGTATTCACGGGCACCAATAATTGATTACTTGTCCTTGCATGACCTTTCTCACTTTAATAACTGGTTTGGTAGTGTAGCAAGATCTGTTTTCATCAGAAAATTTTCTCCTCATGTTTCCCTTCTCATGTATTTTATTGATGATCAAATTATCTTTTTTTTTTAGCAGAATCTATACGTTTCTATCTTCCTTTGATGGACAAAAGTCTTTGGAATAATTATTCAGTTTGTTAATACCAATTGATACATATTTTGTAAAGAAAAATGTTAGATCAGTTTTCATCTGGTCAATTTAAAATTATCTTCTCCTTCTGCATTGTTATATTTTATAATATATAAATATATATATATATATATATATATATGTATATACTCATACTGGGAGACAGTTATTTTCTAAACTTTCTGCTGAAAATTTCTTGCAGAATTGTTAGTACTACAGAATTAGCTGCAGCGGGAAAGAAGTTGGTGAATGTTGCCCTTGGTGGATGACGCCTTGGCATACCCGATCAAGTTTGGAATTTCGTGAATTATTTTTGGTCACCGTGTATCTAGAATGCTGGGTTCACCTTCGGCGGCTCACGAAATTATGCCGGTTCACACCCTAAACAACATCTATTGTTGTTCTGTATTAATTGTAACTCCCGTGCCTTTTGTCTCTTGTCATGTCTATGCTATGTGTAGACTTCCGAATGTTTTGTTCGACAAAGAGTTATTTTTAAAGGTTTTAACATTTTGTCGATTATCACTGTGACCATCATTTCTTTAGAGATGCTTGCAATACAAGATACAGACAAAGCATAGACACATGTTTTTATTTCGTTATATAGTCTTTTTTTTTTTTTTAGGCTTTCAATATATCCTTTTGTTATAGGGCCTGTTCTTGCTTGCTTTATGGTGGGCCCAAAGTTTTGGCCAATAATCACCAGCAGGTATGAAAAGCAGTTTGTCTTGAACATATTGTAGTAGAAAGAGATATACATGTAACTACCACTGTGAGGAATTTGAAGATTTGATTTGGAGCAGCAATGTTGCATGCTTTCCAATTAGTAATAATTGAAATCAGAATTCAGCAGATAAGCCTCTTAGGCCTAGGGGTTTTGGGAGGGGAAAAGGGAATGGAAACATTTTGTAAAGTTATCATAAGCGG
Organism: Metroxylon sagu; assembly: GCA_017589505.3. Lineage (NCBI taxonomy): Eukaryota > Viridiplantae > Streptophyta > Magnoliopsida > Arecales > Arecaceae > Metroxylon > Metroxylon sagu. The sequence goes on from JACVBY030000156.1 coordinate 43,843, forward strand.
AGCAGAAGAGTAATCCATTTTTGATAAATCCATTAGGAGGAGGGCAAGCTAATTCAAGAGAATCAATGCAAAAATTAAATTATTTTCAAATTGTTAAAACTCTTAGAAATTTCTAATGTATCTATTTGTGGTTCATTACTGTTGCTAGCTGATTTGCATGTATCCACGAATTGTTATATATCCATGGACTATGGAGCTAAGAGAAGCAATTAATGCGCGCTTAAGAAAGAAAACAAAGAAAAAATTCTAAGTAAATGCAATGAAAAGATTCTAAGTAAATGCAGTGTTGTGAAAGGCAATGGGCACTCGAAGAGGTAGATAAGAATGTGATCTTTCTTCTCCATTATGTGATATATTTTCTTATTTTTTTTGAAAATAATAATAATAATAGAAACAACAACAACAAATCCTTAATTCCAAACTACGGTGAGTTGGCTACATGAATACTTCTTTCCATTCTGTTCAGTTTAGAGCCGAACATTTTATAAGAGATAAAAGATATCGAGTCTTTCTTATTATATAAAAATGTCTAAATTATATAAATTGTTCTTCTCTTAATATGTTCTTAATCAGTGTAGCCTCCACCTTTTGTATAAATCACTTTTTTTTTATTTTATCTTTTCTTGTATTATCATACATCTTTCTTAATACTCTGATTTCGATTGTACTTATATTGTGTACATGTTCTTTTCGAACTGCCCAATATTTTGTATTATAAGGTACAGCTGGTCTTATAATTGTCTTATAAAATTCTTTTTAATTTAGCAAGTATCATATGATCTTAGAGTACTCCCATTACTATTTTTCACCTAATATCTTTTGAGAGGTGGCATTTTTTATTTTATATAAATGAATGTTTTCTTTTTGCTAAATTATTAATTATATTGGTAGAGCAATATAAAGGAAAGATGGTCTCATACACAATGGATGGTTGAAGGGAGAGCAGGAAAACAATGAAGTAAGATGACACATTTATTTGGTCAAGCAAAGATAATGGGCATGCACATGATCATGCATGTGTTTTTATAGCTTACATAAAGTCAATTTCTCATATCTAAAAGCCTAAGAGGCTCCATGTTAAGGTACATGGTAGTATTACTTAGAGCAAACAAAAATTTCAGGGCCTTGAATGCAAGAAGAAAAGAAAAGGCAATATCATCTCTACTCCAATGCTAAAACTGTAACTGTGGTAAATGAGCATGTGTGTTAGATAATATTACTCTTAGAAAGGAAAATAAGCTGCATGTTTCTTGTTAATAATATATGTTCCAACATTTGAGGTTCTTACTGACTATACTTTGATTACATTATAGATACCATGCTGGAAGGTTCATTTCTTCATGAGACCTACTCTTCTTCCATCTTGGCAAGAAGCTATTGTGCCTTGGTTTTATATGCATAACATATTGTGCTAAAATAAACTAACAGTCAATTGCTATTTAATTATACATGTCCTAATGAGTGAGTCATGGTGCTTGTTATTCGATTCCTGATTGACTCTTCCCTCTATTTAATTATACATGTCCTAATGAGTGAGTCATGGTGCTTGTTATTCGATTCCTGATTGACTCTTCCCTCTATTTAATTATACATGTCCTAATGAGTGAGTCATGGTGCTTGTTATTCGATTCCTGATTGACTCTTCCCTCAGCATAGATGCTAGGACTCAATGGGAGAGCATATAAGAACTTATGCAAGCTTGTACTTAATCTCATATTGGTTATGTGCTAAGGAGATAAGTAGGGCTAAGGACCTCAAGTAATAACTTTTGGCTAATCTTTTTGAGTGAGGTCCTATGTCATCAAAATTATGATGTCTGTACTTTAAATCCTACTATGTCCCTGTTCATGTGGGCATACCACATGAAGGGGAATTTGACAAGTCATGATTGTCAAAGATGGAAAATAGGCAACTTTTGAAACCATGAACCAAGAAAAAGAATGAAATAAAAAGTTTGAAACATACCTCTCCTTTATTTTCTAGATCCAGGTTGTTTTTGCTTCTTGGTACAACATTCTGCTGTCTTTGTTGATGTCTGATATCCCCTCACACTTGACTTTATTTCACCCTCCATCTCCTCCTTTATTTCTTGTTCACTTGCTTATTTTGTTAGTGATATAGCTCCAGTTTGGTATTGGATTTTAGTTTGTTCCACTTGGTTTTCTTTAGCATACTCCATTGAGGCGGATGAGAAGATATTCCAAATTACTTGGAGCTGTAAAGATTCAATGAGATCATACTTAGAGCTAGAAGGTTGTCAAATAATTCCAGATGGTTGGCTTTTCAAGCTTTTTTGAGAGGTTGAAGAACCAACCTGGCTTAGGTTCTGAAATCTTACATCTCCTATACGATATCTGAAGTCTTTAGGAAAGTTCATAGGAGTTGAGAAAACTCATCAATAAGCATATTTTCAAACTGGAGCTCTTCCTTGTAATGGTTGCATTGCCTTCAAATCATCTTGTCTTATCTACTGTTAATGTGTTGACTGGTTTAAACAACTTTTGCATCTCTGTAATTTTTTTCCCCTCCAAGTAGCTTTATATATGCTTATGTTGATGATGTTGCGGGCTCATGTGATTCTTTGTTTTGTTTTAGGAAACTTGTTTATATTTCATGCTGTTGCTTTGTATTCATTGTTCGGTTCAGAGCTTGCTATCACTTTATAGGTACTGGGCTTAACGTTTTTTATTAAAACCTTCTTGTGACAGCTATTTATCAGAACATGGGGGCTACAAACAGTTCAAAACTCATTGCAGCTCTGATCTGGAAATTATTGTTTCCATCAACTCATGGATTAAGCTTATTTATTTTTGGATTATCAGGAAAAATGAGGCGAAGCTTTCATATGCAATCCTATGTTGCTAGAATTATGTTTAACTTCTATCTGACTCCTCTTGATTTTACAAGAACAATCCAGGAAAACTGTGAATAGGAAGCAATGAATAGCCACTCGTTGGCCTTATTTTCTGTATTCAGATAACATGTATTATGTCTCGTATGTATGAGAAAAAAAGTTTATTTTTTGCAGTTATACTAAGAATTAACAAGCCATCTTAATATGAGCTTTCTGTGAGAGAAGTGAGATTTAAAGAATTTAATTTCCTTCGCTTCTCAAAATACAATTTAACATGATCTATGTTGGGTTCATTAAACACTTTTTTACTTCCTTTTGTCATGTGCTTATCTTTATTACTTGCATGGTAAAAAATGCCAATACAAGAAGATAGTCCCCACCAATCTACGCTGCTTGGAAGCTTTAGTCCATCAACACCAACCGGAAGTTCTAGACCAACTAATATTACACCAATCGAGAATTCAAATTCACACCATCATTAATGGATGACATGGAATCACCTATACAAAATATAGTAATGGAAGATGGATGTGATCTACCTCGTGAATGTGATCATTCTTTATGAATATCCTCTTTCTATGATGAAGCATGTTGAATTTAGAAGGTATTCAAATGCCCTCCAACCTTTATCTAAGTGTCTTTCTTAGAACACCATTAAGAATGACATTCTAAAAATTTATGATCATAAGAGATTGAAAACAATGAGGTTGTTAGAGAAGAATGAGAGTAGAGTGGCTACAACAACCAACATGTGGACATCTAGCAATCAAAAGAGGGGTTTCATGGCTATCACGGCATAATTCACTAATAGCTCTTAGACTTGTTTAAGGTATGTTTTTTTAACATTTTTATTAGTTTTATGGATAGATATGATTGATGATTCAATTTATTAATATTAGTTTCTTATTATATGTAATTTGTTTTAATAATTTTTTCATTACAAAAATTTCTATTATTGAGATCAAAAATTTAAATTTGCTATAGGTTCATCTATGTACCTTATCCACATACAAGTGATGTACTTATGAGGTGTTGATTGATTTTTTGATGGATTGGAATGCAGATCCAAAATTGTCCACCATCATATAAGATAATTGTTCCACCAATGATGCCATGATCAAAAATATTAAGAGTAAATTATAAAAGAGTTATTTGTTGAGGGATGGTGCTTTGCTCCATATGTGTTATTCTGTGTGCATTTTAAACTTAATTGTAAAAGATGGACTGGATGTTGTCAAGATTGGGATTGAAAAAATCTAAGATAGTGTGGTGTATTGGACTGCAACACCTAAAAGAGTAGAGAAATTTGAAGCAGCTAAGCAATTATGCATTCCCTTAACTAAAAAAATTGATTTTGATTATCCTAGATAGAATTCTACTTAATGCTTCAAACTGCCTTAATATACAAGGATATTTTTCACTGATTGTAACAACATGAGCCTCAATCTAATTCTTTGCCAAGTGATGATCATTTAGGAGTTTGCAAAGGAAATTTGTGAGAGAGTGAAATTATTTTACAATGCTGCAAAGTTGTTTTCTAGCACAAAATATCATTTCACTAAAATTTGTGAAATTAGATTAACATTGACTCAATGACTCACTTCTCCTAATGAGGTGGTTAGTAAAATAGCATCAAATATGTTAGAAAAGTTTGATAGTTAGACCCAAGGTATAAGATGACCTTGCTTGCGTCTTATATTCCAAAAGTTTATCGAAGTGAATCTTTAGCTCAAATTGAGAAGATTCACCAGATTTATTATGACTTGGTTAATAACTACTAGTTGAGGATTAGTAGAGAAAATGGTAATGTAATGTTGCTCCTTCACAATCAGACCTAACTAATCTTAATGGTGGTGATAATGATGTATTAAGTGATTATGATTTGTTTGTGAGAAGGAAAAAAAGGCCTAAACTACATTTGTCAAGATAGAGTTGAATCATTATTTAGAGGAGGAAGAATTGCCAAGAACTCAAGAATTTGATATTCTATTTTGGTGGAAGTTAAATGGGGTCAAATATCTAATATTGCAAGTAAGTGCTAGAGATGTATAAGCTATTCCTATTTCTGATGGTAGGATAGTGAGCTTGCACCATAGTCGCTTTATTAGAAGACCTTGGAGGCATTGATGTTTGCTCAAAATTGGTTGGAAGCAACAAAGAACAAAGGTAATTTATAAATGTTTTAGTTATTTTGCATCAATTGTTCCTCTTATATTTCTTTTGTCATATTTTCATTATTTTTTTATGTACTTGCTATTGCTATTTACAAGTAGAGCTACACCAACTGGCTATACTGCTATATACAATAATATGGATTTAGATAACATTGGTATTAATATTAGCATGTGATAAATTATCTAGTAAATGATATTTTAGATCTTTTATTTAATAACTTGCTTTTATTTTTTATCAAAGGAGAACTGTTGAGTAGTGGTGGGACTTGTTAATTGGTGGATGATTAATGACTCTGACTTGTCAAGTGGTGGATGGTTGGTGGCTTTTGTAGAATGATTATGATGAAGATGAATTGTAATTTGAATGTGATGGTTATTATGATTATTGAAGTGTCATGAGGACTATTTTGTTTTTAGTTTTATTTTGTCTATGTAATTATAATTTATTGTAATTTAATATATGAAATCATCATGGAAAATGTTTGAACAACTTGTATGTCAATTTGATGTTTGTTAGCTAATGCCTAAATAGTGATTTGATATTTCTTTTTTTTCTCTTTTTTTTGATAGAGATTTTGAATTTGCGATGTACTTTTTTATAGTGAGAACAATGTGATTTTTATATTTTTCATATGATCAAATTGTAATCTTAATAAAAAGTGTAACTAAAGTGTATTTTTAAAGATAATTTCAAAACAAAAGAAAAAGAATAGGGGCAAGGCAATGGGGTGGGGTTTGAGATCCTCATTCTCTACTGAGTCGAGGATGGGGACTATACTTGTTTCCTCAATAGGGTAAGAGGTAGGGACAGGGTCACGTATGGGAAGTTTGGGCCAGGATTGGGATCGAGTTAACCGGCTACCATTCGACGACCATTCGCTACCCCATCGGCTGCCCCACTCATCCACCTAACCGGCGTGTCTTCATCCACTCATGGAGAGTGTTCCCTAGTGGAACCCATTGTCACTCCCTTGCCCCATTGTCCAATGCATCCGGCTGGCCATTCACTGCTCCACCGAACTCCATTCAGCCACCTGGAGAAGCAGCAGCACTCGATTGCCTATCATCCTTCTTCCTAAGGTAAATTACATGTCACCAGGCATTGTATTTCTTTTAGTTGATCTAGTAGACTTAAAGAGTGATATTTTAATTATTTGAATGAGTTTGTTTAGTCCCAAGTCTCTCCAATTATTGACTCTAAGTTCACTTGTTACTAATTGATGTATGATAAATTTAGTTGAGTATTTTTAATTTGACATAAATTGAATGTTTGCATGCAATTCTGCTATTAGTTATCTGTTAGGCCATCCAGTGATATGAAGCCTATACTTTGGGTTGCTTCTATTATAGTATGGTATTTGAGTTTTGAATGAGTTTGTTTGGTTCCAAGTCTATCCAATTATTAACTATGAGTTCACTTGTTACTATCTGATGTCTGATGAATTCAATTAAGTATTTATAATTTGCCATAAATGGAATTTTTCTATACAATTGTAGTAGTAGTTATCTGTTAGGCCATCCAATGACATGAAGCTTAACCTTTGGGTTGCTTCTATTGTAGTATTAGTGCCGGATTTTTCTTCGTAGGCTTGCACTACGGTGGCCACTTCATATGCAGAAAAGAAAGAAGGTATATAGGAAGACAATATAATATTTTTGATAAATGCGATCCTGATAGGATTTCTATACCTAAGATTGAGAGTATGCTGGAGGAGTTAGGGGTCTCTAGCTTTACTAGATTATTCTACTACATACCTAGTCAATCATTGGATAGTGGCCTTAGGAATCTTAAAAGTAACAGAGATATGTTGGATATAATTGCATGCCTTTCAGAAGCAGGGATTGTTGATGTATATATCGAGCATTATCCATGACTTTAATTGATGAGCTGGAGTTGTTGGAATCAGTGCCCTTACTCAATTGGAGTGTAGATAAGGGGCATGATGTTGGTGGTTTTGAAGGTACTAGGGATGGCACCTAGCAATCTACTATGAAGCATGGTCAGGAGGGTGCCAAGGATGGTACTAAGGAGCCTGTGAGGGAGCATGGTCAGGAGGGTGCCAAGGATGGTACTAAGGAGCCTGTGAGGGAGCATGGTCAGGAGGGTACTAAGGATGGCACTAAAAAGGGTACTCAAGAGGGTGTCAGGGATGCTATTGGTGTGGATAACTTTGATAACTTTGACCTTAGCTACAGTGATGACAGTGGCTTTGACAAGAGTGATGATGAGTGCGAGGCTAGTGAGCATGATGCAGATGTTTGTTCTAATGATGATGAATTATTTAATGACAATGTCGATGCTGATAGTGATTTGGACAAATCTAGGGGTGATGATGAATCCAAGATGAGCTTAGCTTGTGATGATGAGGCATTTCTCACTCCTAAATGATGCAAGAGGAAAAGCAAGATAAGGTTTTGAGAGTTTCAGCCGGGGAGCTGTAAATGAAGGCTTTATGCTTATAGAATATAGTGAGATAGCACTATACAAATCAAAACTTTGATAGATGAACATACATGCGGTCGACCTAGTTGGAACAGAATGTAAATTCAAGGTGGATCTCCAAAGACTATTTGGATACATTCAGATCATAGCCTCAATGGAAACTATCATCTATTGTAAAATAAGTAACAACGGATTATGTTGTTAAAATATCTAGGAGTCAGGTATATAGAGCAAAAAGAAGGTCAGGATAATGATAGAGGGCACTAAAGCAGAGCAGTATGCTAGGATATATGACTACTGCGAAGAGATAAGAAGGATTAATATTGATAGTACCTTGAAAATTGAGGTCGATAAGCCTCAAAATGACATAGGTCCAGTGTTCAAGAGGCTATATATATGCCTGGATGCTTGTAGACGAGGGTTGCATAATGGTTTTAGGCTTCTTATCATCTTAGATGCATGTCACTTAAAATTGGTTAATGGAGATCCCCTAAAATTTTGGAGCAAGCATAAATTCAACATCCAGTTGAAGTGTGATTTGCTACTAAACAAGCATAAATTCAACACATGCCAAGCCTTCCAGCACATAAATCTATAATTAATTGCCTCAGCACTAGCGGCACATGCAGGATTTATTTGGATTAATTGCTCCAAGATACTATAACGCCGTTAAGTAAGTGCTGATCAGTAGCTATGGAAAATAGTTATCGGCTAACAGTTAATCAAAATAAATCCATAATTTGAACCCATGTAGGCCCACTCTCTTATGTATTAGGCACCGTTGATTAACCATTGGATGATAACAATGAGATAGTCCTCGCATCATAATGTAGTTCTAAGGTGAAATAAAGATTTGAAGCCACGTTTCACGAGTCCGGCATTAGACTTGCGCTTTTCATAACTTAAAAAAAAATCTGATCCATAAGAACATTAAAAGCAGCACTGTTGCATCTTGGTCCCATATTTAATTAAAGAACAGAACATAGATGTTATCCAATTTTTCTCTCTCTTTCCTACTTTTTCATGATCAAACTTAGACAGAGGCTTAAATAGCTGTATATTTTTCTTCCACCACTTTTTTTACAGCCAAACTTAGATAGAGGCTTAAGTGGCTGTATATCTCTCTCCCACTTTTTCATAGCCAAGCTTAGATAGAGGGTTAGGTGGCTGTAAAAAAATTAAGAAAGAGATAGAGAAATCAGATACTCACACCTAATGAACCGCACATAAGTTTGGTCCTTAATTAAATTCTCTCTCCAATGTTTGGTCCGATCCATCTATTTTTTTGACCTAGCAACATGGACTCGAACTGGACTCATTGCCTACTATATTATTTGGGTTGGATAGAATAGTTTTCATCAAAATGTAAGTGAGGTTCCAAGGGAAAAAATTTGAAGAGGTGCTGAGAAATCAACCAATTTAACTTTATTCTCTCTAATACAAAAAAAAAAAAAAAAGTTGTAAACTCTAGCTTAAATGTTCGTATCCAGTTTGTTTAGATCCAATAACACTTTGGGGCCATTTGGTTCATGATAATCCATCTTGGTAATCTGAAACTACTATGCAAATTATGATATTTAGCAATAAGTCATGATAATTTAAGTAGTAATATTTGATTTCCAATAATCTAAGATTACCACAAATCATGATAATCTAATTCCTATATGAAAGGTGAGTATATGAGATTACCAAAGTCTTAGTAATCTTAAATTATTCTCTTGACTTCCATATAAATATTTAATAATACTTAATCTAATTATATATTTAATATTTAAATACTATGATATATATATAATAATATATAAATTTTAAATTTTAAATTATTGATATTTAAGACCTTCTTATATATTAAATTATTATATAATATATTACTAAATATTTATTTAATATATATTAATATATATTAAATATATAATATTTCTAAAATCAGTTTATAAAGAATCTTGATTTTTATCGAAACATTTCATACTTTAGTAAAAAGAAAAGAGAGCCACTAAACAATAAAAAAGATTAAAATAAAGTTTTAAAAAAGATAATTTAATTACCAAATTTTGTTGTTATGAACCAAATGTGATAATCTTTTATTCCTAAAAATCTAAGTACTGAGTGTAAGATTACTAGAAATGTAAGATTTTTGATAATACAACATTATGAGGAATCAAACGTTGTATTAGAAATTAGGGGAGAGGATTAGTAGAGGTATGGTGTAGAAATGAAAGAGAATAAAACCCTCTAGAAAGAAAGAAAACTAAAATTTAAAAGTACGTACCATGCATGTGTAGGATATTAAATCCCTTGAGACAAGGGCATGTATGCCAATGACATGGCTAGTATTTAGAGAGGTGTCAAATCTTTAAATTATGGAAGTCTCTAACTCTTTCTTCATTTGTACTTTAGCCAAGTTTCGCTTTTTCCTCCTGTAAGCTTTCTAGGATCTTCAATAAATAATTTGCTACATAAACTCAAATAAGAAATACTTACTTGATGCGGAACTCATCATAATCGTAGATAAACTGGAATCTGATAGGGTTTTGATTGCCTCTTCTGCACTAAAAAAAAAAAAAAAGAAAAAACTGGTTTCTCTCGCTTAACCTTTTTCTCTACCGAAGCAGATGACTTGATAGATTTTTAAACTGCTTCCTTATCAGGTGGAGAGAGGACCAATTATTTAGATAACTTTCAATCTGGTACCTCCATCAAATACCAAATTAATGGCTTAAACTTTTGAACCATAACTAACACTCGATCGCAGCAGAAATGACGGTGGCCCTTTCGCCTTCACACACGAGGCGCTAGTTGGATGTAATGATGGTGACTCTTTGCCTTCAGCACATATCTAACATTCTCCCACTTGGTTCAATAGTTTATGATATTAATATTTAATTGTGTAAACATTAGGCGTGCATAATTAAATTTCATAATGCCATGCTTTTATCATGATTGACTTTAACATAATAAATTACATAATAAGAGTTATGGCGGTCATACACGTTTCAATTGCATACTCCCTTCCATATACTACTATATTAGCAACTTATCATGTTAGGTCACATAATTTATATATCTTAATGTCCACTTAATTGTCTTAAAGACACATTAATTTTCTTGTTCAAAACATTAAGCATATACAAGCATAAGGAACAAGAAATAATTTTATAAAACTAGAAACATATCATATTGATGAGCTCAAGAGTGTCATAACATCATCATAATCAATCTTTAATACAACCAAGACCCATTCTATGTACATGTTCTTTAAATGTCTTTGATTGTAAACCTTTAGTTAAAGGATCTGCAATCATAACATCCGTTCTAATATGTTCAATGCACACTCTTTGTTTCTGAACTTCCTCCTTGACAGTAAAGTACTTTAGTTCCATATGTTTAGCACCTTTGGAATATTTGTCATTTTTGGAGAAGAAAACTGCCGTAGAATTATCACAATAAATTTTTAGCGGCTTGGTAATGGTGTCGACAACCCCAAGTCCTAAAATAAAGTTCTGCAGCCATAATGCATGAATTGTAGCTTCATAACAGGCTACAAACTCTGCTTCCATAGTGGATGAGGCAATGATAGATTGTTTGGCACTTTTCCATGAAATTGCCCCTTCTCCCAATAGGAACAGATAGCCAAATGTTGACTTTCTACTGTCAACACAACCAGCAAAATCTGAATCTAAATATCCAATCACTTCCAACTGATCAGACCTTCTAAATGTGAGCATATAATCCTTAGTTCCTTGAAGTATCTCATCATTTTCTTTGCAGCTTTCCAATGATTAATACCAGGGTTACTCTGATATCGGCCTAATATTCCAATCGCGAAGCTAATATCTGGTCTTGTGCAAGTTTGCAAATATATCAAGCTACCCACAGTAGAAGCATATGGAATAGATTCCATTTGCTTACGTTCCACATCATTCTTTGGACATTGCATAAGACTAAATTTATCCCCTTTTTGTATTGGGATAACACCTGCTGAACAATTGTTCATATTAAATCTCTCAAGAATTTTCTGGATGTAAGCTTTCTGAGACAATCCTACCAATCCATGTGATCTCTTTCTGAATATTAAAATTCCAATCACATAAGATGCCTCTCCCATATCTTTCATCTTTAAATTCTTAGAAAGAAAAATTTTAGTCTCATACAAGATGCCTAAATCATTAGCAGCAAGCAAAATATCATCAACATATAGAACCAAAAATATAAACTTACTTCCACAAATCTTTCGGTAAATGCACCGATCAACAATATTTTCATGAAAACCAAAAGATGTAATAGTATCATTGAACTTAAGATACCATTGTTTGGAAGTTTGTTTAAGTCCATATATTGATTTCTTTAGTTTACACACCATATGATCCTTTCCTTCCATGGAAAAACCTTCAGGTTGATCCATATAAATTTCTTCCTTTATATCCCCATTAAGAAAGGCTGTTTTTACATCCATTTGATGTAACTCTAAATCATATTGAGCTACCAAAGTCATAATGATCCTTAATGAATCTTTCTTTGAAACCGATGAAAATGTCTCTTTATAATCAATGCCATCCTTCTAAGTATAACCCTTGGCGACAAGTCTAGCTTTAAAACGTTCAATATTGCCATTCATGTCACGTTTGGTCTTAAAAACCCACTTACATCCAACTCGTTTAGAACCTTCTGGCAATTCGACAAAATCTCAGACATTGTTTTCAGCCATTGATTTTAACTCATCTTTCATAGCATTAATTCATTTATCAGATTGTCACTGTTAATGGCTTGTGCAAATGAAACAGGATCTTCATCAATGCCACAATCAAAATCTGACTCCTGCAAATAAACCAAATAATCATCTGGAATAGCTAATTTTCTTATCCTTATAGGTTTACTTAAAGCTATTCCACATGGTTCATTTCTGTCAGCTACTGGTAGGTTAGGCTCTTCATGGGGTACTTCTTCATTCAAACATTGTTCATTGTTATTTTGTTCTTGCAATTCTGGAACAATGTACGGAATAATTGTGGATGCAGGAACATTTATGGGTAATAAAACACTAACCCTTACTTCATTGATATCCATAATCTGTTTGCCAGCACTCCCACTAACTTCACCATTCTCAATGAATTTGGCATTGCCTGTCTCAATAATTCTAGAACTATGGTTTGGACAATAAAACCTGTACCCTTTGGATTTCTCTGGGTAACCAATAGAGTAACCATTGACAGTTTGAGAATCCAATTTCTTTTCATGTGGATTATACACTCGTGCTTCTGCTGGACAACCCCAAACATGCAGGTGTCTTAAACTAGGTTTCCTTCCAGTTCATAACTCAAAAGGAGTTTTAGAAACTGCCTTACTAGGAATCTTATTCAGTAAATATACTACAGTTCTAAGGGCATATGTCCACAAGGATTTGGGTAATGAGGAATTACTTATCATACTCCTAACCATATCCATTAATGTTCTATTTCGCCTTTCTGTCACACCATTTTGTTGAGGTGTGCCTGGCATAGTATACTATGCACATATGCCATGTCTTTTGAGGAACTTTGCAAATGGACCTGGATTTTGCCCTGATTCATCATACTTTCCATAATACTCACCACCTCTATCAGATCTTACTATTTTTACTTTTCTGTCTAGTTGCCTTTCAACCTCTTTAGTAAATACCTCAAGGGCATTTACAGCTTGAGATTTTTCTTTAAGCAAATAGACATATCCATAACATGAAAAATCATCTATAAAGTGATAAAAAACTTTTCTCCACCAAAAGATGGAGTATCAAAAGGCCCACATATATTAGTGTGTATAATCTCAAGAAGCTGAGTACTTCTTGTAGCTCCTTTCTTGTTATGTTTGGTTTGTTTTCCCTTAATACAATCCACACATAATCCAAGATCAGTAAAATCTAGATTTGGTAGAATTTCATTCTTTACTAATCTTTGTAGTCTTTCTTTGGATACATGACCCAAACGTTTATGCCACAAGTAAGCAGAGTTGTCATTTGCCATACTATGTTTAATTCTAATATTTTGATGAACACACATCAGGGATGCAGAAAAATTATCATCAAGTTTCAATTTATATAAATCATCCATAAGAATTCCAGAACCAATAAAGGAATGATTTTTATTAAATAAATTGAAACATCCTTTTTCTATCTTAAAACTAAACCCATTAACATCAAGTTTCGATACAGAAACCAAATTTCTAGAAAGTGAAGGGACATAGAGAGTTTGCAGTAGATTCAGGTGATGCCCGGTATCTAAAGTAAGACGATAAGTCCCTATGCCTTCAATTGGGGCCTTCTCTCGGTTCCCCATGAATAGGAAGCTCTCATTTGAGTTTATGCTCTGGATTATAAGGAATCCCTGCATTACATTAGAAACATGAGTAGTGGCACCAGAATCCAACCACCAAGTATTAGAAGGAACTTCAGATAAGTTTGATTCAAAAATTGGAGAAGCATAATGAAAGATACCTTTCTTTTCGAATCAAGCTTTTCGTTTCAGACAATCTTTCTGATAATGTCCTTCTTTCTTACAAAAGTGACATTTATCTTTCTTCCTTTCCTTCTTATCATTATCAGCAACCTGTGTTACTTTATTGGGTGCTTTCTTCTTAAAGTTCTTGGATTTTGGTTTGATAACTTTACTAGCTCCTTGACCCACTAGGTTTATTGAATGAACCCCTTGTGCTTTTAATCTCGTTTCTTCTTGAGTAAGCTTACTGGCCAATTCATTAACATCCCACTTATCCTTAATAGTATTATAGTTAATTTGAAAAGGCCCATACTCTTGAGGTAATGAGTTCATAATGAATTGTACCAGAAAGGAGTCATCCATAGTCATTTCCAGGGTCTTAAGTCTTGCTGCAATATTAGTCATATCAAGGACATGTTGCTGCATACTTCGCGACCCATCATACTTCATGGTCGTGAGTTCAGCCATTAGTGTCCCTGCAAGTGACTTATCAGCAGAACGAAAGCACTCTTCCACAAGCTTGAGATATTCTTTAGCAGTTACACTTTCTGGAAGAGTAGACTTAATGTTATTAGCAATTGTCATTCGCATGAAACTAAGACATAATCTATTAGATCTGTCCTATGTTTTACGTTTTAACTTCTCTGCTTCACTGCTCGTATCAGTAATGTCAGTAGGCTTTTCTTCTAATAGTGCCAAGTCAAAATCCAAGACACCTAAATGGAAATTGACTTGCTCACACCACTCATGGAAGTTTAAACCATTAAAAATAGCAACAGCAAAAGCATGTGAATGCAGAGAAACAGCTGCAAAAAAATATAAATTCTCACAAATTCAGATAACACATAAAATATATATTGTAGATTTTCTTTGGGTAAACACAACAATATATATATACATCATCATCGTAAACCTTATCAAATATATATATAGTATCTTTGGATATCCACATTATATTTGATAAGAGAATATTAGATTTCCTCCTTTATGTTTGTTAGTTATAGAATATCAATCCACCTTTGGGCAAATTCTTAATTTCTAACAACCAACAAATCTTTATGATTTAAACAATAGCATTCTATAAAATTTCATAAATTATATGACTGAATATAAACTAGTTTGGCCACTTTAGTGACTAACTAAATAATTTAATCTTGATGCCATATAACTATAAAA
Organism: Metroxylon sagu; assembly: GCA_017589505.3. Classification (NCBI taxonomy): domain Eukaryota; kingdom Viridiplantae; phylum Streptophyta; class Magnoliopsida; order Arecales; family Arecaceae; genus Metroxylon; species Metroxylon sagu. The sequence continues at coordinate 58,957 of JACVBY030000156.1, forward strand.
TTTCATAAATTATATGATTGAATATAAACTAGTTTGGCCACTTCAGTGACTAATTAACTAATTTAATCTTGATGCCATATAACTAAAAAATAATACTATTAAAAATCTCTTTATAGAATTGATGTTCTATAACTAAGACTCAGATGGGTTGCATGTTGCCTAACTAGCAGGAAGTTGTGAGCCTGCTGGAAGCGCACACAATTATGTTTCTATTTCAAGAAATGAACAGGATTGATAATACACCCAACGAAAAATAGTTAACCCAATCTGGTTGATGACATGGATCCTCATAAAATTAAAGAGAGCCCTTTGACAGACTTTGATGCGAAAAAATATATATATATATTTTAATGGCCAACAATACAACCAGCCAAAACTTAAAAGTTCACCATCATTTTGATGCAAAAATTAATCAATCATAATATATGAACAAATTATTTATTTTAAAACTCTGGCTCTGATACCACTTGTAAGCTTTCTAGGATCTTCAATAAATAATTTGTTATATAAACTCGAATAAGAAATACTTACTTGATGCGGAACTCATCATAATCGTAGATAGACTGGAATCTGATAGGGTTTTGACTGCCTCTTCTGCACTGAAAAAAATAAAAATAAAAATAACTAGTTTCTCTCGCTTAACCTTTTTCTCTATCGAAGCAGATGACTTGATGGATTTTTAAACTGCTTCCTTATCAGGTGGAGAGAGGACCAATTATTTAGATAACTTTCAATCTATTTAGATAACTTTCAATCTGGTACCTCCATCAAATACCAAATTAATGGCTTAAACTTTTGAACCATAACTAACACCCGATCGCAGCGGAAATGACGGTGGCCCTTTCGCCTTCCGCACACGAGGCGCTAGTTGGACGTAATGACGATGACTCTTCGCCTTTAGCACATATCTAACACCTCCACCACAGTGATAGAATCTAGCTCCCAATCTACTATACGACTTTCATCCAAAAACCACTGTCTAGAATAACTATGAGTTAATAGGCAAACTACTCTTCAACTCTTGAATAAGTTAGTTTTATCTCGGCCTTAGAATCTTACTCTTGGAATCATGGCCAGAGCTGAGGCTGAGTTCTTTCTTTCAAGTCCTATGACTCCTCGTGGATAAATTAAAGAGCAAGTTCATGGTTTGCATGGCATGAGGCGCTTGCTATTACCTAGAGCAGTCCATGGAGGGGTTGATGGCATAGGGGACATGAACGCCGCACTTGTTGGGGATTCCAACGAAGGAGCCAAGCTTGGGGCCGGACGTATTGGTAGTAGTGTTCTTGAGGCAGATGCATACGGTCCAACGATCAGGGGTGGTCTTCGTTGCTGCAATAAGGCCCCTCACTCTATTACAGCACCCGCTAGTGAGTGGCCCCTTACCACGAGTGTAGGAGATGAATGGCGACAGGTAGGAGATCACCTCAGTGATGGCATTCATCGTGCTCCAGAGCGAGCCATGTCTAGGTCTCTCTTCTTGCACAATGTGCCATTATAATCTACATTACAAAATATATTTTATGTCACTTATACATTTCAGGCATTCAATCATTAATTCCATGCTTTTATAAACAGATTATTACCTCCCCAACAATTATCCTAAGGTTTTGCCTAGGGTTTACCTAGACACTGATACCACTATAATTATCATGCCCTAGACCCTAAGATGGATCCAAATCGTGACAATCCACCACACTCAAGGTGTGCAAAGCGTCTATTACAATATATTACTCATTCAAATAAATTGAAAACTATTATTTAATAGTTATTCTAACAAATGTTCTTATCACTGAAGTTAACAAGCATCAACAACTAATATCATAATTCAACTAAATAATAAGATAATTAAAGGAAAAGTTTGGCAGGTGTCACTCCTACCAAGGTCCTCATTTCATTTCTCTGTATCTGAAAAAAAAAATAATGAGATAATTTTATGAGCTATGCCTAGTAAATAGTACTAATTATAAGCTAGTGGATCAAGTAAATGATAGTTTATAAAGCTTTCATGAAGGAGTGCATGTTATAAAAACTGATAACTTGTAGTTTATAATTCCATATGTTATTGAATACTAATACTTATAAATCTTGAAGTATTTTTAAACTGGTTCTCAAACTTTTATATAAATATTTTCATGTCATCATATTCAAAATTCAAGTCATCAATGATCAGAAGTTTTTATGTCATTATTTACTAATACTCTACGGTTACTTACTACGGTCATATATTCTTGTAATAGGGCCATTGCATCACATTTAACCTTGTGGATGGTGTTGGATCTCCATATGTATTCCACATTTAAAAAAGAATTGACTTCATTTACAAGTTTTGGTCTACTTTTATAGATATCTAAAGGAGTTATATTTTGAGCCAAACTCTTGTAATAGACAGCTTTTATTAAATCTTGATCCTGAAGAAGAGTATATCATGATAGAAATTAGTTTACTAATTTCCTTATAAGATTTACCTTATCACAATAAGGAAAGTCCAGGTTAAATTTGTACAAGGTGACCATCATGAAGGGGAGTCCTGTTATTAGAATTCCTCTCTTCATGTGGGTATTTGAATATGCCACATGTGACCATAAAATTAGCCAACCAAATTAACCCACATCATTTGCACCCTACCTTTTGGAGTTGAGCTTAAACCTATGCGCAAGTCATAAAAGTAGTTCTACTCATAGTATGGCTGATTTGTCTTAGGCTTGTCAGGGCTTTTTTCTCTATGATTGTGCCATCATGTAGTGTATTTTCTACCGAGTTATCTAGTAGCTTCTTTTCAACTGAACTGTGCAATAGCTCATCTTTAGCTGCACACTCATAGTATGGCTGATTTGTTTTAGGCTTGTCAGGTCTTTTTTTCTATATGATTGTGCCATCATGTAGTGTATTTTATATTAAGTTATCTAGTAACTTCTTTTCATAGTATGGCTGATTTGTTTTAGGCTTGTCAGGTCTTTTTTCTATATGATTGTGCCATCATGTAGTGTATTTTCTATTGAGTTATTTAGTAGCTTCTTTTCGATTGAATTATGTAATAGCTCATCTTTGACTGCACAGACTTATGGTTGGTGGTATGGTTAGGTGCTTCTACTTATCTATTCTCATAGACAATATCAATCTGCAGATTTTTTTTTTTTTTTTTTTTGATTTTCTACTCATCGATTCTCATAGACAACACCAATTTGTAGATTTTTTTTTTTTTTGATTTTCTAATTTTCAAGCTAACAAATGAGATTTCTTCTTCCTTGCACTTTGCTCATCTTTCTTGCTTATCTTTTTTGTTAGCCCTGTAATAGATGGAGAAGAAGGAAACACTAGGGCTCTTCAAGGAGACACCCTAAGTAGGCCTGTGCTGCTTTTATAGATGCCCAGAGATGTTATATTTTGAATGAAACTCTTATAATCAATGGCTCTTATGGAATTTTGATATTGAAAGAGAATATATTCTGATAGAAATTAGTTAGCTAATGTCCTTTAGATTTGATCTAATTACATAAGAAGATTTTTGATTAAATTTGCATAGGATAGCTGTCATGAAGGGGGCCATTCAATTTTTTTTTTTTATATATGTTACGGGTATCTGATCGTACCATGTGTCATCATACAGTAGGTTTATATCAATCCATATAAAATCAAATACCTGAACCTCAATCAAGCCATGCTCCATTCTCAGAAACGTATGCCACCAAATGATGTCTATCCATTTTCTGAAACGATAGGCTCAACTAATATCTTAAAAACAAAATCTTTGAATAAAACAAAATTAGAGGCATCCAAATGAGGCTACAAGAAACAATTTAGAAAACCCACCGCATACATCGCCTGATAGCCCCGGATATTGCAGAATATGCCCATGATGCCTATCCATTTTTTGAAATGATAGGCTCAACCAATATCTTAAAAAAAATTCTTTGAACAAGCAAAACCAGAGGCATCCAAATGGGGGCCAGCAGAAGCAACTTTGAAAACCAACCGCATACATTGCATAACAGCCGGATATCGCCGAATATGCCCATATAAATTTTCTCTCAGGCTAGATTCAGATGCAAAGTTTTCTCAAAGACTCGAAATCACCACTGGAGAAGAAGGGCAAGAGAAAGGTAAAAATCTCATTCATTTGATGTTCTTTCATCCCTTGCTCTGGTTTTATATATACATTAAGTTCTTATGTGAAATCTAATTTGAAATCTTTGTGGCCTCCGTTTATTGATTAAACATTAGATTAATCTTTGTGGCCTCCGTTTATTGATTAAACATTAGATTCCGGACGGGTTATGGTGTGATTGGTTGCATTGCATGGTCTGGCCTTTTTTGATTTCGTATCTTGCTTTTTGATATTTGAGGAGCCTATATGCGGATTTTGGAAAACTATATGGAGATTTTGAAATTTAAAATTTGAGTAGCCTATATTCCGGAACATTTAGTTGTTTGAAAGTCAAGGGATTTGGAAAAGAGAAGAAAAGTCTAAGGTGCGCTATAGGATTTTTTTTTCCCCATCCCTTGCAATTAAGTAAAACATCTATTCTCTCTTTTTGTTCTTTATTTTGATTGGTGTAGTTTTGTTGAACTTTAAATCTTCATTCGGCGAGGTGCAGATCTCTGCTTCTCCATCAATTTTGCAGATAATTCGGATTGCATAGATTCTCTAGTATATCATATTAGGGTTTACTAATATGTTGATCTATATTTATTTATTGTCCTAATTCTATTCCACCATAAAAATTTTGTTCCTTTTCCTTTTCAATGCGAACCTCGTTGTTAACTATTTTAAGGGTTTCTTTTATGTTTTACTTTTTCCCCATCATGGGCTACTTTGGGAATCTCTTGGATGAAGGTAGTGAAGGATGGATGTCTTCAACCATACCTGAAAATCTCATGTTATTGTTTCATTTTCTGTCATCTGATGTAGCTTCTTGCTTTTTTTTGTAATGAAATCTAATAAAAAGATTTTTCAGTTATGTCAATCGTTAGGAAGTAGCTTATTTATTGGATTATAATGACATAGTTTTATCTTCTAACTCTAATTCCAGCATTCATCACATATCTTTCAGGTTAATATTTTTGGAAATTTTGGGGCTATCCTATGGAAAGGCAAGCCCCCATTTTTATGTGCTGGCACTGTCATGAATAGCTACAAGATGAGGCTCAGAGTTCGATCCCAAATGGCATCCATCTGGATGGGTAAGTTTTGGTATCCAACAAGTGCTTTATTGTGGTTTTATTGTGCCTGTGAAGCTGGGAATTGACTCGTTTACCATCGTTTCATGCTTGAAGTTTATGACTTCTTTTAGTTGGTAAGCATTCAAATGAGTTGAATTTGATGCAGTATATGCCCTCCTTCTGTTATGTTAATTTGATGCTTGAGTTTCTTTTTGCTCTCTAGTTTGTTTGTTGACTGCCATGATCTGAATTAGAATATCGGTAAATGGTAGTAATGGATGCTGAGTCTGCCAGCTGGTTTGAGTTGAGTTGGTAATGCCTTTCGGTGTTCATACAAGATATCTGAGTTCAAGCCCTTCTTTTACCCCAATTCATGCTTTTAATGAATTATTGGTAGATGCTGCTGATCCCAAAGGAAAAAAGGAAAAGGAAACAGAAGTCATAATGGATGCTATGGCAAAGAAAGTAATACAGCGAGCTTGGATATTTAGTTGTAACTTGAAATTTTCTCTTAGGACTTTGGGACCTAATTTTTGCTGCCCCCACTGCATGGGATATAATGGGTATAGATACTGAACAAGTAAATTGTAGATTTGGGCATCTGCTGTAATATTTCAGAGACATTTTTTTCATAAGAGCCCCCATGAAAGCAATTGTCCACAATCAGGCTTAGAATAATATTACAGAAACAATTTAACTTCATCTAGACAACTTTACTCAGACATGTGACATCTTTTCATCTGTTTTGGGTGTCCAGAAATATTTCACACAAATTAATGCTAACGTATGTCCATTTCTTGTATATGTTTGTGTAAATATGTATTGATTTATGTCTATAGTAGTTGATAAATTGGTTTTTATGATCGATAGATATTGCTACCTCAGAGATCACCTCTTCCACCATTGGTGTCGGCGGTTGAGCTCAGTTGCCATTTCCTTCAGCCCCTGAAGCTCTGTTCCAAATCTCTGAACCACTTCTTTCATCAAGCCGGGTGGGAGGTCTCGGAGATGGATTCCAAGATGCTTGTCCTCATGGAGGGATAACAGTGATTGCACCAAATTCTCCTCAGCTGCAGCAACCTCCTTCGGGTCCAAACACTTTGACATTTGCTCTTTTAGTTCAAAAAAAAGATCAAAAGGTTTGCTAATTGATTTGTTATCATGCAGACTTGCCAAAATTTGAAATGTATGAAGTGTTGAGGAGTGTTATAAAGTGCAACATGTCAAAAAAACAAAAAATTGTAATGTTTGGGCAACTCTTGTTTTAACACATTATTAATATAGTTATTCATATAATTATTCTTCATATACTCTAATTATCCTAGGTAAAGGCAATTATGTTCTTTACCAGACTGAATATAAAGCGACAAAAATTTTTTTTTCTTCTATTTGGTCCTGTAAATCGTAATAGATAGCTCTTCAGCCAATTGTGTTAAAAATTGTGGCAGGTCCCAACATTTCAAATATTTGAATAGACTTGTGTGTGCTCCTTTCAATTATCCCAGTGGAACTATTAGTGTGACATGGATTTGTGTTAGCAAAAACCTTAGGCCTTGATTGACAATGGAGCGAAACAAACTTGTGTTGGATGGTATTTTATGCTTTCATTGACAATGGAGTGAAACAAACTTGTTAGTAGTATTTTTTTAAGAAAAAATAATAATAACTGATGATTTCATTTTTCCAAAAAAAAATAATCAAATTCAAGATAAAAAAAATCATAAAAGGGGAAATCATCATTTAGATTGACAATTTCAGCTAATTAAAAAAAAATATCTATTTTAAAACCCAGCCAAAAATCATTTAAATAAAATTATAGTTTTCAGTTAATTGTTCAAAACTATTTAAACCTAACTCTTTCAAAAAATTCATTTAAGAGACTGGCGATTCCTTTGACAATTTCCAATCGAAACTTGCTGAGAAGAATTAGTTATTAAAAAAATTATTAAAATTAAAAATCCATACTATTGTGCATCAATATAATTGGTCCTGGCCTGCCATGAGGGATCAAGTGTTGAAGGTTTTGCTGTTAGCTTCTTCATTGTTCAACGCAAGAGAATCTTAAGTGGGCAAATTAACACTTGCCATGTGCTGGAATATAGGCTGAGCCCATGCTTGGAATATAGCATTTCTTTATTACTTTCCTTTTTTAATTAATTTTGGTCATTGTTTTGAAACACTTAATTTTTTCTTGAATTTTATCAATATCTATGAATTTTTTTTTAAATTCCTCCCTCGACATGCATTCGACAACACAACCTGATTTGGTCAAGAAAACCCTCAACTCCATTACCCATGATCTTATTTATATTATTTATGCCTTATCAATTAAGTAACATCAGCTACTATTACAAATGTCTGAAGCACAACTGACACAACAATTTTCAGTCACTTATGTGCCAAAAAAAAAAAAAAAAAACCATGAGCATGCCTTCTTCATCTGATTGATATCATATTACCTAAGATCACTAATGATATATACTTCTAATAATTCTTTCAATATATTGTTTCATTTTCAGAGATCAATTTGGCATCTTGAGGTGGATGTTGAAGCATACTCCACTGCAACTTCTTGTTTATTGGAAACTTGAAGATTCTGCAACTTCTTGTTTATTGGAAACTTGAAAACTTGAAGATTATCAGCTGCATCTGGATATTCATGTCCTTTTGATACTGAGAAGCAACAAACTTGTCAAGAACTCTTCAATCTATCACTTGCTCAACTGCTTGCTCTACATCTTCATTGCTATTATATTATAAAATATGATCATCTGAAGTTGGTGGCTGGGTTGTACTGTTTTGTCCTCTGAAGTGGTAAAGCATCGTTGTAGGATTGAAGATGCTGGTGGCATGTCATGTAATATGATCATTTGAAGTTGGTGGCTGGGTTGTATTGTTTTGTCCTCTAAAGCATCGTTGTAGTAGGATTGAAGATGCTGGTGGTATGCCATGTAAGATATGATCATTTGAAGTTGGTGGCTGGGTTGTAAGATATGCCATGTAAGATGCTGGTCGTATGCCATGTTGGGCTGGATTGCAATCGAATCAAGATGGTAAGGAGACTTGTTCATCATACCAATAAGGAGACTCAAGGTCACTTGCCTTCCTTACTATCGGCTTGCAATCCTCTCTGTAACATGAAATTTGAACAGTCATGGAACCACAGTTTAAAAGGCTTTGCTATCTAAATAATCCTCTTTCTGTAACATTAAATATCCTCTTTGTGTAACATGAAATTTGAACAATTAATGGAATCACAGTTTAAAAGGCTCTGCTATTTAAATAATCGCAACACAAATTACAACTAAAAAAATCTGTTACTATTTAGTGTGAAAGATCGACTTTGGTGCAAAATAACATATTGCACTCGCAATTCCAAGGACATGATATCCAAGAAAAAAAAGACATTTCATTTATGAAAAATTATGAAAAATTAGAAGATTGAACCCTCAGTGCCACATAGATGGATCACTCAGAAAAAAAAAAAAAGAAAAAATTGAGAATAAGATTAAATATACTTCAAGTGTAAGAATACTTCAAGTGTAAGAATGACGACGTTGGCTACTGTTACTTAAATTTCCTCATGGATTTCAATGGGACAAGATTAGCTCGTCAAGGGGATTGAGAGTTTGAAGGAAGATGAAAGGCATGTGGTTCTTGTCTTACCTACATCCTGGTTTGGAAATGTCATTGATTTATTTTTTTCCATCATTTAATTGCTCTCCAGGAAGTAGTACTTCAAGAGGACCAGTTTCAGATCATTACATTGGTTACTCATACTGGCTTTTGGCTTCTCCATATAAGGGTTGTTGGATGAATAGTTGTTACATCCAATTTTGTGTTGCAATGCAACATTCTGATGCAATTAAATCTTAATATTTAACTTAAAAAAATAAGGTTAACAGTACATAGCAGATTCTTTTCTGATTGTATTCAGAAAACAAAGAAAAAGAAAAAAAGGATCAAAATTTTGCCAGCCTATGAAGACTTAAAGCAATTAGAATCAGCACAGAAATATGTCCGATCTGAGTTAAATGCTAGAAGATGGATTTGATCTGGGCCTAAATTATACCCGTTAGAAGGCAAATTTGAGTTTGGTTCAAATCTATATTTGGCTAGATCACTTACTGGGCATTCTCTTGGGTGAATACTCATGTCTCTAAATTTCAATCAAATCAATAATATATAGTGGAAAGCAAGAATAAATATATGGTATTTCAAGTAAAAATTCTTCTTAACATCCAAATTATGTGCAGCCTATGATCTAATGGTAATGATTAAAAGCTATGTTCACCTAACATTTTGAAGTATGCAATCATTATACTTTTCTTCCCTTTGCTAGAGGAAAAAAAAATACTTCTTGTTTTTGAGAAAAGAAAAAAAATAATTCCTTCCCTATTCTCTTCATTTTATATTTAATTAATAAAATTTATTTATCATAAGAACTATATCACTTTCTTGTTGTGAATACTGATCTTTTACCACTACTCTTGATCCATTTCTTTTAACTTATAGACTCCACCTTACAATTGGAAGAAGCAAAGTAATCAGAAAAATATAACGATGTGATATAAATGTCGTAGTATTTAATCAAAACTTTTTTAACTTGATTAGTATCAATGGCCCATCAAAACAATAACAAGAATAATAATAAATTTCATATTTCAAAATATTTACCTAGGGAGGTCTTCCTCATGCCCATCAGGTTATGTTTCGAGTAAATTGGCCTGTCCCTTCAAGTGGCTTTCCAAAATCCTACTAAAGTTGTTCTATTTGTGTGAGTACCAATTGGATACTTTTTATTTTTGTGACTAAAAAAGTATCATTCATGCTGCTCTTCTGCTCCAATCCTACATTTTTCTATGTAAAAGAACATGTCTATTGAACATAGAAATGTCTATGAAAGTCAACTTGCTTTTAATTGTCAATAGCTATTTTTGTAAATGATACCTTGAAGATCCTATGGCTTGATTTTGTAGAGATCAACATCTTTTATCACATCTAGGTTAATCTTTTTCGAAGCCACTTTTTTTCTAAGATAGTAATTTACAAGTTTTCCATCAATAGGATGGAATTGAGAACCTGGAGGAATATGTGAAAGAGTATCCCAAAACACTATATCCAATGGAAATCATTAGCCTAATTGATAATTTTATTTAAATGATTTTTTTGGGGGGCTGGGTTTAAATAGCTATTTTTTTAATAATTAGTTGGAATTGTTAGGCTAACTGATTATTTTATTTAAATGGTTTCTCTTTTTTTTTGAGGGTTAGGGTTTCAAAATAGGTTTTTTTAAAAAAGAAAATTAGCTGATTAGACTAATGATTTTTCCCTTTTTCTTGATTTTTTTGGTTTTGAATTCAATTTAATTTTCTTTTTTTATTTTGAAAAAATAAAATCATCAATTATACTAACGATTTCATTATATATTTTTTTAAAAAAGGCTAGAATTATCAATTAGATTATTGATTTCTTTTCATCATTTAGACCTTCTTAGATCTGCTTGCATGGATGTAGGCATGGCAAAAACCACCCTACATCCATAAATAGTTTAAAAACCATCCTATTTCAAGAATTAATTATTAAAAAATATATTAAAATTAAAAATCTTCCTTGTTAGGTAAACCATCTAAATTTATTTTTAAATTAAATCCAATTATAATCACAAACATCAAATTAACCTGAGATCAGTTTTAAAAGAGCCTACCCATCATGACTATTGCTAAGATTGTTGTAATATCATTTGAAACAATTCATGGACTTACCTGCATTATTTGAAAAGAGAGAGACTTATTTTTCATGAAAAGCTCTATAGGATTTCCATCCTAATGGTTCAAAATTCTTGAACATAATTTATTCTACTTTAGCAAGTAGAATAAGGCTAAAGCTACACCTAATACATCTAAGCATGAGTTTGAGAAGGGCCAATCATAAAGGTTGGCCATTTAATTTGAATTTAGTTTTTGTTCACTATGATCATTCTCCAGGATTTTAAAAAGTTTGACCCATCAAAGTTTCACATGAATTTCTAGAATTGTGACCTTTTTTGTTTTCTCTTTTACCCTCTTCACATTGTCTATAAATAACTCACAGTGGCCTGTTAGCTGAGGTCCTTGAAAATTTATGGGAGGCTACCTTATATTTGTGTTTTGTATTCTTCTCTATTAGGCTTAAGATCCCACATTCCAATATTTACTTTAGAAAATATAGAGCGCCTAAACCTTAATCCTAATTGATTTTTTTATTCTTCTAATGTGGCTTTCTTTTTTGTTTTGCTCAAGTGTGATAATTTTTTACTTGACTAAACTTGCAACATGTTCAAAAATTATTGATAGGTGAGATCTTCTATCTTCACCTTATAGGAAAAACTAGTGATTGTGTACTCATATAGACCCATTTTTGATTTCTTGCCTTGCATTCTAGATTATCTTAGTATACCAAACAAGCCAGTTTTGGATGTAATTTTCTTATATATATGATATCCATACTAGTACTCATACTAGTGCTATGCTAGTATAGTATTGATATAGGTTGGTTTGTCGTACTGATGGTCGGTACACCCTCCATGCCCAGCATTGATTTGCTCCAAGTACCATATCACACAATAAATTATGATCATAATAGCAAGTTATTTTTTATTTTAGCTTTTTTATTTATTATTTTAACATTTATAATTGTTCATAATCTTAAGGAGTATGGGAGGAGTGGCTCTAGTAGTGCCTCTTTGACTACACTATTGAACTAATAGGGAGTCTTGCCTCTTTTATTTTGCTTTACAATTTTAGTGTCTATAACTCTTCATGGATTTTGTTGAGTTGATGAGATCTAAAATAAGTAAATCTTCATAAGTTGCATTAATGTTGCCCTTGCACTATGTTGATGAAGTAATATAGACACTAGAAAATGCCTTACATCCTTGAGCTCAATAGATGTTATGTGTTGGTGGTCTTCATTTTCAATGCCCTTTCACTAACTTGTAGTTATGATGGATTCGTTACAATTCTAATCAAGATACCACTCTTTTATTTATTTTGACTGCTATTATGATGGATTTTGTGCACACTGTAATGATCAACCTTCTTTCATTACTAGATGCTATTATCATACTAGGGTTCTAACATGAAAAATTTTCTAAGCTCATGGTGTTTTGCTGCAAGAGTCGGCAACATGTATTTGCCTAGTACCACCCTTTTAACATTAATTTCAAAATTCCTATAAGAATAATGCTTAACAAATAATTTTTGTCATAAGGTTTGGAGATTGGTACCAAGAAATTGGGTTAGAGATTTTGTCACCCCCATTTTAGTCATGATCTCTCCCATTCTAGTTCTAAAAAGTATATTTCATTTTATGATAATCTTGGTCTTTTCCTTTGGGAGTGTGTAAGCAATCGTAACTTGTAAAGTGTTATATAATTTGGATTGTATATAATTTCACTCCCCTTTATAGCTTTTTTTGTTTTTTTTTTTGTTAGAAGGGCTCGCAAATGATATAAACTTTAACTAATTCTTTTGTTATATTATATGAATTTCTTGTTTTGGATTTGAACAAGTTTCAAAATAAAACCTTTGGTCTTATCTTTCTCCTTTAACCTTTGGACTTCATCACTAATTGATTTGTGAAATATTTGAACATGTTGGAAATGTGAGAGATCACATTTTATTCACTAACAAGCAATTAATATAATATTGACCTAACATATTTCCATAATTTAGAGAGGTCTAATCTAAAATACTTAATGGCAAATTGACTCAACATCATGATTCATACTACATTAACCAATCCATTTGCAATCAAGTTTGGCCAAGATTGACAGTCATTTGTGGGTTAATGTGGTTAGACCAGACTTCATCCCTCCTACTTGCCTTTCCACGTCTTCTTGAGATGTACCTGATAGATATGTTGGTTGGTCATCCAAATAAATAATTTAACACCCCATGGTGTTTGCTCAAGGTGCCCAGGGCCAAGGAATAAATTGTATCATCTAGTTAGCAGTTCACCGTTATCTAAAAAAACTTAAATAACTTTTACAAAACTAAACAAAATAAGCTTATATTAAGACACAACCTGACTGATTTTGGTTCTAGTGCACACACAACAACACTTATTTGATTTAGAACTCCAATATTAATTTCCAATTGTGATTCATTGCTAGCATGAAGATACTACAAAAGGGTTAACTAGACATCATATTGAAAAAAGAAGTGCAACATAGACAATTATTCCAGACCTCCCTAGGATGGCATTATAGCTCTTTCTTGGCCAAGGGGGAATATTGTTCTTCATTCAATTGCAAGCAGTGCAGAGTAGATTGTTATACTAATATGAGTTAATGCACTATACCAGGATTATAAGGCTAGACTATTTAAAACAAAAATTAAAAAGATAACTTTAGGAAAACAGGTCGACAACTTATCTGCTTGATGTAGACAAGTTGCTTTGATACCAAATCTTATATAAATAAGCCAAAGGGGAATAGCTACTGATTTTGTACTAATTCTTTGGGGATCTTTGATTCAGTACCTTCGACTACTCTAAAAAAAATTGTAGCTCGCATCACACATTGCAAAAAAAAAAAAAAAAAAAATCACTCCAAACCAGAAAAAGAGAAAAGCCCTAAAATTTTATTATTCAATTCATTGATTCATCAGGATACACAAGGGGTCCTATTTATAGAGTAATCTTGATCTAAAAGAAATCAGAACATTTTCAAAAATAAGAGACCGCTAATTGACTTATTTAATGTCAATAAAAATAGAACTTCCATTAATAAAAATCCTAAAGAGACACTTATTAAAATTTTTTATTCTAATCAAAACTCTTCTTATGCTTTGTTTTCTAACTTTTGTGGGCTTTTCTGGGTTACAGCAACTCTCCTCGGCTTGAAGAATTTGACTCTTGATAAATTTAAGCTTATACTAAGTGTCACCTTATTTCTTCTATGAATGAATGCATCAATGTAATGGCCCTGAAGAGCATATTCTATTCCACCATTGTAGTTTAATGTGCATATCATAGGATCAACCTTCAAGTTTGTTCAAATATAACTTATGATACAACCATGCTTTCTTTCTATGTTTTATTTATTCTCTACCATATGAGTTTCTTCCTTAATGAACCTTCTTTGTAAGAATCATTATCTTTGATTTAGATCATTGGAAGACATAGGGATCTCTATCAACATCAATTCCTCCTATCTAGAAAAATTCGGCTTTCAATAAATCAATGCAGGATAAGGTATGGTAGCCTTTAAATTTATCTATGTAGTAAGTTATATAAACTTTATTGACTTCAATCTATTCCTCTTCATTAGATTTACCATTTATAGAAATAAAAATGTCTTCTTCACTTAACTTATCTATCATCATATCTTTTTTTTTCTTCATAAGCTAGTTGATCAATTGATATTATAGATTCAATAGATCCTTTCATAAGTTTTTCGCCAGTAATATCATTAGATATCTCAGTGATAGACTCTTTTACATTGCAGTAGCTTGAACTTGATTTTTTTTTACTTCTTTAACCATGACACTCTTCTTGTCTTTCTTCGCTTGATTTTTTTTTTTTTTTTTGCTAATTGGATTGTAGAATCATCATTGTTTTATCTTTTATTCCTTCTTTAACAATTGCTGGAACCTTCTATTCTTCAATTTTAATATAAAAGATCTTTGACTATATAGGATCATGGACCATGGCTTCAGTATAAGTAAGATAAGAGACTTGAGTATAGTATCTTATTGCTTGAAAAGTTGGCTTATTGGTAGAACTCTTAAGGTATTTGCGACAATCAAAAAATAGATACTTTTTTTTCAATTTTATTTGCATGGCATCTAAGTATTATTAGGTTTATCATGATTATGAGTAGCATCTTCAACTCTCTTCTAGCAAATTCAGCCTTCTCCTTGACTAGATAGTTTGTAATAGTTGAGATATGCTTCAAATATATGTAAGCTAGTTTATGAAAGCGTCAAACTCCAACTTACCTTGTAAATAAAAAACTTTAAGCTAAACTTTTCTTCATGTGTTATGAGTTCTTGGCCAAGGGTTAAGGAATTCGAATTCTTACAATTTTGTCGCATCATTATCACAAAATAGAAGTGACATGCTGACTGGCACTATCTTCAGTTGTACAACTATGGAAGCTGGCCAGTATCTCATCCATCCTTTATTTTAATTAACTTGATGATCAAACTATTGTTTGAATTGAGTGACACAATCATCAACCTGCTTCTCTAATTGAGCAATATGGTCTTCCATGGTGAAGGAGCTAATAGTGCTACTGCATGCATATACCATGAGTAATAGAATATGTCCATTGTGTAGTTGCATATAAAGTACCAGGTACAAGGATGCTCACTGAGTCCAGATGTATCAACACCCTATATTAATAGAGATTGCAATCAATCAGAGAGAAATCCTTTCGAATCTAAGAGGAATCAGGATAAGTTGGAAGAATAGGACTACTAAGAAAAGTAGGGGATGTCACGATTAAAGGATGGTGATGTCGCGATTAAAAGATGGTATTGATGGCAGAAATGTCTCATTGCTTACTAGTCATTCAATTGATGATAACCATGAGAGAAGATGTGAAGATCCGAGGCCATAGAGGAAGAACTCTTTTTACTAAAGGACCTTTACCATAGTATTCTTTGCCAGCAAAATAGGAATGAAAAGGGGGACCAGATGGTGGTTGTGGCGGTCGCAGTAGTGGGATGGATCCAGCACTAGAAGCTTGAGTCATGCTATTCTCATGGCCTATTATAAAAAGAGTGGTGGTTGTGGCGGTAGCAGTAGTGGGATGGATCCAGCACTAGAAGCTTGAGTCATGCTATTCTCATGGCCTATTATAAAAAGAGTGGACTGGCGATGGTCATGGCTAGTGCAATGATGAGTTTGGTCGTTAATGGTCATTAAGTGATTGTCGACACTCAGTGATGAGTGATGAGGGTGGTGGCCAACTATGGCGACATAAATCAATAAAATCTCCTTCAACAACAACCTTCTCTTTGAGTGCTATGACAAAGATTCTAATGGCCAATATGACGAAGGGAAGGTGGTCGACTGGAGGTGATGGCCGACCCCAAATGGTGGTCTTGAGGCTCAGTTACTAGGTTGGGAGGAGAACCTTCTTTTTTCTCCATCCTTTTTTTATTTTTTTCTCTCTTTGTTTTCTTTTCTTTTTTTCTTCTTTTTTTATAATTTATTTTTTATTTCCTTTTCCTTTTCTTCATTCTCTCTTTTTTTGTAAATTAGGATTTTAAAGATAAAAAATAAGAAAATATTAGGCAAAATAGGTAGAGAGATGGTTACCAAGCTTGGCCCTGACTTTTTTTTAAAAAAAATAACTAGAGTTTTACAGCAGCAAAATCAAGAAAAAAGAGGGTAATAGAGGAGGAATAATTATTATGTTTGACTCTGATATCAAATTTAATGTAGGCAAGCTATAAGAAAATAATTATTGGTCTCGCATCAACTTTTTGAGGGTCTTCGATTCAGTACCATTAACCACTCTACAAAATTTATAACCTAGCACCACTCAGAAAGAATCACTCCAAACAAGTTAAAGAAAATTTTAAAATTTTATTACTTAATTCATTGATTCAATAAAGCACACTAGGATTCTATTTAAGGAGCACTACTAGCCCAAAAGAAATTAAGCTACAATCAGAACATTTTTAAAATCATATATTTATTCGATGTTAACAAAAATAAGAATCTTATTAATAAAAATAAGACTCCTAAAGAAACAATTTCTTATTCTGATCAAAATTTGTCTTACACTTTCTTTGCTGAACTTTTGTGGGCTTATTTGTGTTGCATCAACTCACCCCAGCTTGAAGAATTCAGCTCTTAATGAATTTAAGCTTAGACTAAGTGACATTTTCTTCTTCTATGAATGAGTGAATCTGATGGTCTTCAAGTGCATGTTTCAGCTCACTATTGTAATTTAACATGAATCTCATCAATCTTCTTTCAAGTTTATTTTGATATAGCCTGCGATGCAACCATCTTTCTTTACATGCTTTAGTGGTTCTCTATCACATGAGTTTCTTCCTGGATGAGCCTTCTATTGGAAGACATAATGATCTTGGGCCTCATCAATACTTCTAGTAATAGGCCAGAAATCATGTCAGAAATATATCAAACTACTAGAATAGCAAATGCAAATAGATAAATTTTAAGGCACATATGTGCAATTAGTGTGTCGTATCGTTATTATCTGAAAAATCTATGCATGAAAGTAAGATCAAAATTACCTATATTGCTAATAGTTAAAAGAAGTAGCTTGCACATGCTTTGCATAATAAACACAATAAGTCACACATCCAGCATGGTTACTTGCTCAATCAACATTCAAGTTGTAGTTTAAGGTAATGAAAGAGAGGTTGCAACAAATATGAAGCTAATAAAGGTCTCATGCAAAATTTCAATTTTACAAGTATGATGTGATTGCATACTACCAAATAAATAAATACTAAGCGATCATTTGGTTCATGATAATCTATCTTGGTAATCCTTGATTACCATGCAGATTATCATGTTTGACAATTAGATATGGTGATCTAAGTAGTAATATTTAATTCTCAAAAATCTAACATTACTACAAAATCTTGGCAATCCAATTTTCATTTCAAAGGTGAGTACCCAAGATTACCAAAGTTTAGCAATCTTAAATTATACTTAACTTTCATATAAATATTTAATAATACTTAATCTAATTATATATTTAATTTACACTAAACAATATTTAAATATTTAATATTATATTTATATTTAATATTAAATTTAATATTAAATATAATATTTAATATTTTAAAATATATTTATATTATAATATGTAGATATTAAATTTTAAATTATTAATATTTATGACCTTGCATTTATCAACACATTTCTAAATATTTATACATTATATATTAATAGATATTATATAATAAGATATTTAATAATATTATTATATATATTATTATATATAATATTTTAAAAATTAGGTTGCAAAGAATTTTAATTTTTATCAGAACATTTTATATTCTAACAAAAAGAAGAAAGGACTACTTAAAATATTTATAATAAAATTCAAAAATATAAAGAACTAATTATCGTACTTTGTTATTACGAACCAAACACAGTAATCTTCATTTCTAAAGATCTGATTACTAAGTGTAAGATTACTAGGAATATAAGATTTCTAATAATATTATATTATCATGTACCAAATATCACCTAATAGGCAAAAAGAATAAATAATAGCAAAAGAGTACAAGTAATATCATACAAGTAGTTGCCTTTTACAAAAGTGCATGCTCAAGAGGTTTAATAGCCATGAGATCCATCTAGCCACCTAGCTGACCAATCATATGTAGATATATCAATTTAACTTACACTAAATAAATAAGAAGGTTTCTAGTGCTGAAATTATATAAAAATTTTACAGAAAAACATGTGAACCGAAATGATTTATGCCTGGAAAAAAATGTAGTGTTCTGAATTTGTCATATTTATATAGAAAATTAAGAAAGAAAAAAGTAAAGTAAAGGTGAACCTGGGTATTTTGGTCACATCCATCTGTGATAGAAATGGCTGTGAAATTTGTTGAGATTCGTATAGCTCCAAAGAAAATCTGGGACAAAGAAAACTCGAAATGTCAATAACAAAAATCTTCATGATATGAAGACTTATTCAAGACCAAATGTCGTTGATCAAGTGTGTCCTCAAGAAGTTGAGGATGACAATGATGATGACATTTTTCATGAGAATCCCGAAAAATAAAAAGAAGAAATTACAAGACCATCTACCGTCAACTATTTTCAATGGTGATGCCTTTTTCCAACCTGATAGCCAGTTAACCATTAACTGCTTATGACTAAATGGGATTCTAATATCATCACTTACACATTGTTCCTCATGCAAATCAATTTTATTAATTGCTTGAACAAAGTTAATGGGGACAGAAATGACTGTTTGTATACATGGTGGATGGAATGTTTCTTCTATGTAGGTTTGGGAAGCAGAGTTAGTGGATCAATTATGCTGGAAATTATATTTTGGCTTTCTGACTGAAGCAACACTTTTTTTTTTTTTTGATGAGTGTAACATTTTTAACTCTTGTAACTCTGGTAACTGTTCAAATATGACGCAAGTATTTGGCTTTACCATTCAACTTAAATTTTATCATACACACAATGTCGGTCCAGGTACCCCAAAGTCATAGTGGTTGATTATTTATTATCATGTCCCCTAACAATATTCTCAAATATTCTATTCTTATGAAGTTATGATTTACCTTACGCTGTTTCAAAGCGTAGATATAGTCTGAATATTGAAATAATTTTGATGGAACTGATCTAGGAAATTTGTGTTAGAGTTTATAACCAGTTTCTTTCCTACAGCTGGGCATTAGATCGTTCTTTTTGTAATCTTTTTTCTTTACATGTCAGAGAGTGAATGATAGATTATATTGCAGAAACTTAGAATTTTCTATTTGTTCTCTTTTGCAGGCACATTGAGTATTTTTATGATAACGCAATCATAGTTTTGCTCCATTAACAATGAAAAAAAAGGTTTCTGCTGGTGATGAACACAAATTCATTCAGCATTGAGATGGATGATGGTTTCTCTGAACATCCATGTCCCATGAATAGATCCACTGGGATGATTGAAAAGAGCAAGTCGCAGATCTGTTCAAATATTTAAAATGTTGGGACCTGCCACAAAAGCAGTGTGGTTAAACAAAGGCTACAACATCCCTACACAATCGAGTAATGAGATATCTTTTACCATTTACAGTATTCAATGGAAGAATAAGCTTCCTTTATGGCTTTACATTCAGTCTGCCTTACATTCAGTCTGCCCAAGAATGTATCATTCTTTATTTGAGATCATTAGAGTAAATGAAGAATAATTATATTTATAATGTATTAGAACAAGAGTTCTGAGACATTCCAAATTTTAGTACTTTTGGCATGCTGGACACTCAACACACTTCATGACACTCCTTGACATTTCTAACTATTAAATTATAATGCTATCACTAGTACATGTCTACTTTTGGCAATTCTGCATGGAAGATATTTAGCGTAACATATCAATTAGCGAACCTTTTAGCCATTTGTGAGCTAAAAGAGCAATAGATCCAACTTATTAACTATTGTAGACCTATATTAATACATATTTATGCAAATATATAAAAGAAACAGACATAACCTTGCATCTAATTTGTGTGAGATATTTCTGGACACTCATAGATGAAACCAAATCACATGTCTGACAAATTAAGAAAAATTTCTATAAAAATTTTCTAAGCCTGATGGTGGATAATTGCTTTCATGGGGGCTCTTATGAAAAAGATGTCTTTAATATTACCGCAGAGGCTCAAATCCACCATTTAGTTGTTTAGCATCTATACCCATAATTCCCCATTTAGTGGGGGCAGCAACAATTTGAATACCAAAGTTCCTCGGCCTAAGAAAATTTCCTTCGAGTTACAACTAACTATTCATGCTGGCTGTATTACTTCCTTGCCATAGCATCCATCATGGCTTCCGTTTCCTTTTTTTTTTTTCCCTTTTTTTTAATGGAAAAGAAGATCAGCAACATCTATCAATAATTCATTAAAAGCATGAATTAGGGTAAAGGAAGGACCTGAACACTGATATCTTGCATCAACATCAAGAGGCATTACCAGCCTCAGCATCCATCACTACCTATTAACTAATCGCAACCATCCATTTATCAGTCTCGCAACTCTACATTCTAATCCAGATCATCGCAATCAGCAAGCAAACTAGAGAGAAAAAGGAAACTTAAATTCAAGCATCAAATTAACAGAACAGAAGTAGGGCGCACATTGCATCAAATTCAACTTAATTGAATGCTTACCAACTAAAAGAAGTCATAAAAAATTTCCTGCTTTATAGGTATGCTAAAACCACATCAAAGCAGTTGTTGGATACCGGAACTAACTTACCTATCCAGATGGATGCCATTTGGGATGGAACTTTGAGCCTTATCTTGCAGCTATTCACGACAGTGCCAACAAGTAAATATGAGGGTTTGCCTTTCCATGGGATGACCCTTAAATTTCCAAAGTTTGACTGCGAAAAAAGGAGCTTGCATATTTACTCTCGTACTTCTATCGCAAGCACTAATATGAGATGAAGATTAGAATCATAGTTACAAAATAAAACTATATCATTATAATCTGATCAATAAGCTACCTAAAAACTATTGATATAATTGAAGAACTTTTTTATCAGATTTCATTATAAAAGATCAAGAAGAAAGAATGCTACATCACTAAATAGAAAAATGAAACAATAACATGAGATTTTCAGGCATCATTGAATACATTCATCCTTTGCTGTCTCCATCTAAGAGATTTCCGAAGTAACAGATTTTTTTTTTTTTTTGAAAAAAAAAGCCTTAGAATAGTTACGCATCGGGAAAAAAAAAATGAAATTTTTATGGTAGAATAGAAGTAGGACAACAAGTATAAATCAAAATATTAGTAAACCCTAATATGTTATACTAGAGAATCTCTACAACCAAGAATTATTTGATCAACCGTAAAGTTGAACGAGAGGCCGATCTGCACCTAGCCAAACCAAGAGTTAGAAGTACAATGAAACCACACCGTTCAAAAGAAAGAACAAGAAAAAAGAATAGATGTTTTACTTGATGATAAATGCGAGAAAAAACACAAAATTTTTATAGCGCTGCAAAAGGATAATTGAGATCTAGAAACGTCTTGAATTTTCTTCTCCTTTTCCCACTGATTCTTGCCCGTATAAATCACAAAATCCAGACATACCAGCTCTCCCCGGACTGAAAGATATTCAAACAACAAAAATTTCTGGAATATTTTTCTACCCAATATCCGAAAATAGGCTATAGGTACAAAATCGATAAGAAAATTCAACCATGCAACGCCAACGATCAACCAGTCCGAAATCTAATTTTTAATCAAGTAAACCACGTCCACAAAGATTTCCAATTAGATATTACATTAGAGCTTTAATCTATGTATATAAAATCAGAACAAGGTGAGAAGAATACCAAATGAAAGATTTTTACCTCCTCCTCCTCATCCTCATCCAGTGGTAATTTGAAGCTTTAGGGTTTCCTGTCTAAGTGCAAATTTATATTGACATTCGGTGATATCTTTGCCACATGAATGTATGCAGCGGATTCTCCTAAATGTTTCTAGTAGTCTCCGTTTGTATGCCGCTAGTTTTGTTTTGCCTCTGGTTTTAGAAACTAGGGTTTTGTTTTGCCTCTGGTTTTAGAAACTAGGGGTTTGAAGGATGTTTTGCCGCACAAAATTTTCTAAGCCTCAACCAGAAAAATAGGGAATAAAGCAGGATTAATTGACATTCGTATAATTGATTTCATGCGGACCATCGTTATTTGTTTGCTGTGTAAGTATATAATAGTCCGAATTCAAATTTTTTAAAATAATTTTTTAAAAAATATGAATTTGAAATTATTTATCCAAGCAATGCATTTTTAAAATCTAACAACAATTAAAATCATACTACAACACGTCCAAAATTAGTGCGGCCATAAAGATTTCAAATTAGATGTTACATCATAACTTTATCTATCGATACAATCAGAGACAAAAGAACACCAAATGAAAGATATTTTTATCACTCTCTTGTTCTTCTCCAAACTGCGATTTGAAGCCTTTGAGAAAACCAAGCATTTGAACCTTGTCAAAAGCATTGGGTGATATCCTACTACTGAATCCCGCCGTGGGTTTTTGAAAGGGAGGGCATGCACCGCTTGGACGCCCCTGGTTTTGATTTGTTTAAAGATTTTTTCCCCTTCCATTTAGATGCTAAATATATCCCATGCATTCAACCGATGGTGTTTGGTAAGTTCTTTTTTGATCATATATTTATTTAAATATATCATGGCATAAAAAAATTTTAATTAAATATCATTCAATTTAAATAATATTAAATTTAAATTTAGAAAGATATGAGATCATCATCATAAAAATAAAAATAAGATAAATGGAATGGATAAAAAGTATTTTTTTTATTTTTTAAAAAAATTAATTGGTTTAGAACTTTTGATTAAAAAATTTTAAAAGAAGTGAAATTCTATTTAAAAAGGTATAATATAGATGAAATAGAACGTTAACTATCATATCTACTATGAGATGAAGATAAAATTTTAATTTTTCTTGAAGAATATAGGACTGAGTTTTATTTCATTTACGTAACATTTTTTTAGAAAAAATTATTTCTTTAAAATTATATTTTTTAAAAAATATTTTTTATTTTAAATTCTATTTTTAATATAAATTTTTAACTTTTTTTTAAAAAAATCTTGTTTATTTAATACATACATTGTATTTATGTTATTCTTATTTTTATGATCATGGCAATTTAATATTTTTAAAAATTCAAAATAAAAAATAATAATTTTAAAATTTAAATTAAATAATAATTCATGAGCTATCTCAACTTGATAAATATAGGTAGTCGCTTAATAAATAGAAGTAGATAATTATAATTCTAATCTTTGAATTTTTATCATGTTGGAATGGGAAGAGATATCGAACACCTTTAGTTGTATATTTTTTATTAGTCCAATAAGTATATCATAATAAAAGAGAAAAAGTTCAATGCACTCTTGTAGCATGCATATAAAATGGACTCTTGTAGCATGCATATAAAACCTATCATCTAACAATCAAAATAAGTGATTTTTAAATATTTTGGTTTCTAACATGCCTGGCCTTTGTTAATCATCATACAATAGGCCTATATCAATCCATATAAAATCAAATACCTGAATCTCAATCAAGAGGTGCTCCATTATTAGAAACACGTGTCACCAAATGATGTCATCTATTTTATGAAACGATAGGCTCAACCAATATCTTCAAAAAAAAAAAATCTTTAAACAAAACAAAACTAAAGGCATTCAAACAGGGCGATCAGAAACAACTTAGAAAACACACCACACACATAGCATCCGAATATTGCGGAATATGCCTATGATATCTATCTAGGCTCAACCAATATCTTAAAAAAAAAAATCTTTGAAAAAACAAAACTAGAGGCGTCCAAACGAGGCATCCAAACGAGGCGTCCAAATGGGGCTGCCTAAAACAACTTCAAAAATCCACCGCACACATCGCGTGATAGCTGGATATTGCCAAATATGCCCATGATGTCTATCCATTTTTTGAAACGATAGGCTCAACCAATATCTTAAAAAAAAATCTTTAAAAAGATAAAACTAGAGGCGTTTGAAACGATAGGCTCAACCAATATCTTAAAAAAAATCTTTAAAAAGATAAAACTAGAGGCGTTCTACCAGAAACAACTTTGAAAACCCACTGCATAACACTCGGATATCGCCGAATATGCCCATATAAATTTGCTCTCAGACCATGTTCAAATGCAAGGTTTTTCTCAAAGAGTCAAAATCACCGCTGGAGAAGAAAGGCAAGAGGAAGGTAAAAATCTCATTTATTTGGTGTTCTTTTGTCCCTTGTTCTGATTATATATATATATATATATATATATATATAGTTTTAATGTGAAATCTAATTCGAAATCTTCGTGGCCTCCATTTATTGATTAAACATTAGATTCTGGATGGGTTGTGGTGTGATTGGTTGCATTGCATGGTCCGACCTTTTTTTTTTTGATTTTGTATCTAGCTTTTTGAAATTTGAGGAGCCTATATGTAGATTTTGGAAAACTATATGGAGATTTTGAAATTTGAAATTTGAGTAGCCTATATTCCAGAATATTTAGTTGTTTGAAAGTTGAGGGATTTGGAAAAGAGAAGAAAAGTCTGAGATGCGCTATAGGATTTTTTTTTTCCCCTGCCCTTGCAATCAAGTAAAACACCTATTCTCTCTTTTTGTTCTTTGTTTTGATCAGTGTAATTTTATTGAACTTTAAATCTTCATTCCCTGCCCTTGCAATCAAGCAAAACACCTATTCTCTTTTTTTGTTCTTTGTTTTGATCAGTGTAATTTTATTGAACTTTAAATCTTCATTCGGCGAGGTGCAGATCTATGCTTCTCCATCAATTTTGTAGATGATGAGATAATTTTGGTTGCAGAGATTTTCTAATATATCATATTAGGGTTTACTAATATATTGATCTATATTTATTTATTGTCCTAATTCTATTCCACCATAAAAATTTTGTTCCTTTTCCTTTTCAATGCGAGCCTTCGTTGTGTAACTATTTTAAGGGTTTCTTTTATGTTCTATTTTTTCCCTATCATGTGCTACTTTGGGAATCTCTTAGATGAAGGCAGTGAAGGATGGATGCCTTCAACCACACCTGAAAATCTCATGTTATTCTTTCATTTTTCTGTCATCTGATGTAGCTTCTTGCTTTTTTTTGTAATGAAATCTAATAAAAAGATTTTTCAGTTATGACAATCGTTTGGAAGTAGCTTATTTATTGGATTATAATGACATAGTTTTAGTTTCTAACTCTAATTCCAACCTTCATCTCAGGTTAATATTTTTGGAAATTTTGGGGCTATCCTATGGAAAGGCAAGCCCCCATTTTTATGTTCTAGCACTGTCATGAATAGCTACAAGATGAGGCTCAGAGTTTGATCCCAAATGGAATCCATCTGGATGGGTAAGTTTTGGTATCCAACAAGTGCTTTATTGTGGTTTTATTGTGCCGGTAAAGCTGGTAATTGACTCGTTTATCATCTTTTCATGCTTGAAGTTTATGACTTCTTTTAGTTGATAAGCATTCAATTGAGTTGAATTTGATGCAGTATGTGCCCTCCTTCTGTTATGTTAATTTGATGCTTGAGTTTCTTTTTGCTCTCTAGTTTGTTTGTTGACTGCCATGATCTGAATTAGAATATCAATAAATGGTAGTAATGGATGTTGAGGCTGCCAACTGGTTTGAGTTGCTAATGCCTTTTGGTGTTCATACAAGATATCTGAGTTCAAATCCTTCTTTTACCCCAATTCATGCTTTTAATGAATTATTGGTAGATGTTGCTGAACTTCCTTTCCCAAAGAAAAGAAAATGGAAAAACGAAAAGGAAACAGAAGTCATAATGAATGCTATGGCAAAAAAGAAATAGAGCGAGCATGGATATTTAGTTGTAACTTGAAATTTTCTCTTAGGCCAAGGAACTTTGGGACTAAATTTTTGCTGCCCCCACTGCATGTGATATAATGGGTAGATATACTGAACAAGTAAATTCTAGATTTGGGCTAGATTTGGGCCTCTGCTGTAATATTTCAGAGACATTTTTTTCATAAGAACCCCCATGAAAGCAGTTGTCCACAACTAGGCTTAGAATAATACTACAGAAACAATTTAACTTAATCTAGACAACTTTACTTAGACGTGTGATATCTTTTCATCTGTTTGAGTGTCCACAAATATTTCACACAAATTAGTTGCTAGCATATGTCCATTTCTTGTATATGTTTGTGTAAATATCTATTGATTTATGTCTATAGTAGTTGATAAATTGCTTTTAATGATCCACAGATAATGCCACCTCCGATATCACCTCTTCCACCTTTGGTTGTTGGTGTTGAAGGTCAGCTCAATGCCAGGTGCCATTTTCTTCAGCCCTCGCAGATCTGTTCCGAATCTCTGAACCACTTGTTTCATTAAGTCAGGTGGTAGGTTGCGGAGATGGATTCCAAGATGGTTGTCCTCATGGAGGGACGGTGATTGCACCAAATTGTCCTCAGTTGCAGCAACCTCCTTCGGGGTCCAAACACTTTGACATTCGCTCTTTTAGTTCAAAAAAAAAAAGACAAATGTTTGCTAATTGATTTGCTATTATGCAGACTTGCCAAAATTTGAAATGTATGAAGTGTTGAGGAGTGTTATGAAGTGTGTGTCAAATGTCCAACTTGTCAAAAAAAACAAAAATTTGTAATGTTTGGGCAACTCTTGTTTTAATGCATTATGAATATAGTTATTCATATAATTATTCTTTATATACTCTAATGATCCTAGATAAAGGCAATTATGTTCTTTTTACCAGACAGAATATAAAGCGATAAAAGAAATTTTTTCTTCTATTTGGTCCTATAAATGGTAATAGATAGCTCTTTAGTCAATTGTGTTAGGAATTGTGGCAGGTCCCAACATTTCACATATTTGAATGGACTTCGTGATGTGCTCCTTTCAATTATCCCAGTGGAACCATTTGTGTGACATGGAAAAACCTTATGCTTTCATCACAGCGAAACAAACTTGTGTTGGATGGTATTTGCGCTTGCAACCTTTATGTAATAGAACAAGAAGAAATTGGTTTTAAACTCTGATGTAAATTTCCTTGACATGTGGAGAAAAAGATAAAACAAAGAGAAACGATCTAAATCAGCTGGAGAGAAGAAATTGGCTATAAACTCTGTAAATTTTTTGAATCAATTCCATAGAAATCAATTTAATATTCAGACTATATCTATTCTGTGAAATAGCATTAGGTAAAATCATTTCTTGGAGAGGATTTCAATGTGGATGCTTGGTGCAGGCACCAGATTGAGACAGAGGTTTCAGGGTTCCTTATGGATCTCTGATTTATGAGTCCTTTTTTCTTTATTCCTTGTCGAGTCCAGTTGTGCTAGTTATGTGCTAGTTAGCCTGGTTCATTGTTGGAATCCAGGAGTTGATCAAGTGTCAAGTGTTATTTTCTTTCATTGAGTCCTGTAATAAATAAGTCCTGTAATAAATCAAGAGAAGGTTCACCTTGACTGTAATAAATGAGTCCTGTAATAAATCAAGAGAAGGTTCACCTTGACTGTAATAAATGAGTCCTGTAATAAATCAAGAGAAGGTTAGCCTGGTTCATTGTTGGAATCCAGGAGTTGGTCAAGTGTCAAGTGTTATTTTCTTTCATTGAGTCCTGTAATAAATGAGTCCTGTAATAAATCAAGAGAAGGTTCACCTTGACTGTAATAAATGAGTCCTGTAATAAATCAAGAGAAGGTTCACCTTGAAGACCCAAGAGAAGACCCATCAACCATTCAATGACCCATGTCTTGGACCACTCCAGGACACATGGCATCACCAGAGCAAAGCAAGGAGCCAGCCCACATCAATTTAAGAAGGAATCTAGGCGCCAACACCCTCCTTCCTCTTTTCTTCATGCCGCCCACCCTTATATGGAAGCTTTTGGGCATCCATTGACTTTCACATTTATCATGCGGTCCCCTGGCAAGCATCTATGGAAGAAATTGGCTGCCCCTCTCTAATTGAAAGATCTTCATGCACCCCAGATGGAAGTAATTGGAAGATCTTCATGCACCCCAGATGGAAGAAGGTTGCCGCCTAGTCAAAGATGGCAGGAGGATTCAAGGGGCGCCCACTCTTTCCCTTTCTCAAGTGGTCCCCCTCCTCTATAAGCTTGGAAATTATAGCCACTCTCTCTTTTTGGCCGTCCCAGATAAAGCATGCAGAGATCCCTACCTCCTCAAGGAGAATCACATGCCATACATTACAATCCATGTCAATTATGTACTTAAAATGAATGATTTAACTTGTATTGACATGAAAGGGTTATAAAAAGACCTTTCTCTTGTAAATGAAAAAATAATTAATGAGAAAATTCTAAAGTTTTTTTTTTTTTTTTCATTGCTGTGAAGGCTCTGGTACTCTGGGAAGGAGTGGATGTAAAGCCCTTATTATTTCCTTTCATCTTCTCTAACCTCCCTCAAACCCAAACCCTAGCCGTCCCCCCTCCAGAAACCCTAAAACAACCCTGCCGCCAACCACAGGCCCCCATCTCCTCTTGCTATTTTCTCAGGGATTCACGAGCCGAAGAGGAAGTCGTCTTTGCCCCGAACCATATTTTGAAGATCCTTTTCGGTAGACAGCTTCTTCATCTAGGACTTTCAACCTGTCAGAGCGATCTTCCTGTTTCAATCTTCGAGTGACCACTGTTGGTATATGAAATCCTTTCTCTTATTCTCTTTCTCTGATTTAGGGAATGTTGAGAGCATGTCCTAACCGAGGGTTTCCTAACCTTCACTTTCCTGGCTTCATTAATATTCTAACAGTTATAGTTCTAGTGTATGCTTCCGCCTATCTTGCATAGTATAGCTTAACTAGTTTTTGATCTTTCTGGTAATTAGCCATCTCATAAAAAATATATATATAAAAAATATTATTTCATTGCATTCGTGTCTCATCCACGTCCTACATCAGTTTTGGTATCAGAGCAGGTTGTTAGGACTTGTTCTTGCATCATATTAGGAAAGTAGCTTTGCATGGGTGCTGAAAATTTCAGCTTGCTAAAATTTCTGCACACTTCCCATATTTGCTTATTTTCCTTGCATATAAAAAAATTTCAAAAAAAAAAAAGAGCATATCTTGGTCTCTACTGTGCTCATTTAGGGATAGTCCAAAGGGAGAGGCTAGAGGTAGTACCCCGGGCTATTTGACCCAACGGGCGTTTGGCAGGGATATCAGGGACATACCAATAAGGGAGGCTACCAGTAGTACCTTAGTACGTTTGACCCAACTACCTACGTTTCGGGAGTGTCGTAAGCTACCAAGAGGGCTATGCATAGCCGTCGCAAG
Organism: Metroxylon sagu; assembly: GCA_017589505.3. Classification (NCBI taxonomy): domain Eukaryota; kingdom Viridiplantae; phylum Streptophyta; class Magnoliopsida; order Arecales; family Arecaceae; genus Metroxylon; species Metroxylon sagu. The sequence goes on from JACVBY030000156.1 coordinate 88,675, forward strand.
AAAGGCTGACTTGAGGCAAGGCCTTAAGTGACACACATAGGCAAAAAAAATAAAAAAATAATTAAAATATTTTAATTACTGCTATTAATTAGTTTTATAACTAAAAATTTTTAAAAAAAAAATTCTGTATTGCTGCATCCTTTTGGTTAGAGACTCGACTTGTTAACTTAAGTCTTTAGTGTTCCATCATCTCTGCATTAAATTGACTTAAGGGCACCGCTATCTCAGATCAGGTGGGGATTTCATCACCCTTCCTGGGCCCAGAAAACCATCAACCTGCATACGAGCCCAAACCTCTCAATTTTAAAATCTAGTAGACATAATTGAACATTAGGGACACCCACGGTTGGATTCACATATTTTGTTGAAACTGGTGTGAGTCTTTCTCCATTTATGACTGGAACCTGGTATCTAAGGCTGGAGGTCAAATGTCAAACGACTTAAGCGGAGTGATGGGGTTACTCTAATTAGGCCCCTGCGTTAAGCAGGAAGAGCCTCCCCCCCTCCCACCTGCTACCTGACCATCTACAGGGTATTTGGTGATTGACTAGCATTTAGTTGACACACTTTATTTGAGCTCTAGGTTTAAGAGACACTAGTACGGATCCTTTGTGTGCTTGTTTGCATGTCTACTAGGTCAGGAGTTTAATATCAACCGAGTCAGTCCCAACCTGAGTTAACCATGGACAATGACATTGGAGCTATGCTTAGGACCATTACTAAACGATTGGCCCAATTGAATGATCAAGTGAGCTCCCTATAAGAAAGGCGTAAGACCAGGACTGAGCCTAAGTTAGACCCTCATCTACCTACCCCACATCCTGACCCTAGGAGAGCCTATCACTATGATTTTACCCCTGAGTATCACCCTAGAAGCTCATACCCATATTTAGTGAACTCAGAGGAAAGATCCATTAGGAGCACTCGGCCCTATGCACCCACTTTTGGTGGTGATTTAGAGCTAGAGGATTACATTGATTGGGAAAGGAGGATGGATGAGTATTTCGATTGGGAAGAAATGTCAGAAGAAGGGAAGGTAAAATTTGCTAGGCTTAAACTAACCCGATATGCTAGGATATATTAGGAAAAGGTTGAGCACGCATGTCGTCAAATGAGGGAGATGCCCATTAGAACATGGAGAGCCATGAAGATTAGACTTAGGGAGAAATACCTACCCATATCCTATAGACATAAGGAGCCCATCACCCATCAGGCCACACTTAATAGGACTAATATCCCTGAAAATAAGTCAAGTCCTAATATAGGCTCATTTAGCCAGTCCATCCCTATTGCCCCATGTATTCACCAGAGTCCACCCTTCCCTACCACCCCGTTTATTCCCATGAGTCGACCCACTCCTATTCCCCCACTTGCCCCACCCACTCCTACTATCCTGCCCATTCCTATATATTAGTTTGCCCAACCCATTCCTACCACCATAGTTGAACACAGGGAGGAAAAGCTATATATGGCCAGCCTAGGTATAGTTGTTCAAGATCTTACTCAAATTGACAATCTAGAAGACCCTGAACCTATTGACTATGATGAGGAGAGAGATCAAGAACCCCTTATAGGTTGTATCGAGAAGGTATATGAGGCTGACGCAAGTTTAGTTGATGAATACGAAGAGGATAAGGAAGAACCCATTGAAGGCTTTAAGGATGAAGAGGTTGAGCCCAATAATCATTTAGAGGTTGATAGTCTCAAGTCCCTTAGTCATGTAGAGATAGACATTTGTGAGTCCATTAGTCCATTAGGAGAAGAAGCCACTAAGCCTATTGATGAATCTAAGGGAAAGGAGATTGAGCTTGAGCCCAGTGACACATTAGAGGAAGAAGAAACTACACCTATTGGAGAGATAGAAAGAGAAGTCTATAGAACTGAGTCTGATCTAAAGGTTGAGTCTAAAGAAATTGATGTCATCCTAGTTGAACATGAACCATTGCTTGTAGCTAAAGAGATTATGGAGGAGCAAAATGGTCAACTTGAGGAAGCTGAAGTCCAAGAGCTAAGCCCTATAGAGCAACCCCTAGAAATAGTGAAATTCATGAAGGATTTAGAGCAAGAGATTTATGTAATTTTTGCTGAGGGTTTAGAATAAGACATCAGTAAGGGGTCATCAATTTGGACTAGAAAAATTCACGATTACATCCAAGAGGTAGTAGTGGAGATTTTAGGAGAATTTCATAAGGTGTTTCCAAAAAGAATATCTAGTCACCTTCCACTACTTAGAGATATCCTACACCTCTTAGATCTAGTCCTAGTTCGGTTTGCCACATACTTTCAGAAGACCCTATAGAACCTCTTAAGAATCCATGCCATCTACCAACCCAGGGTCAAATCTAGAGAGTCTGTAGTCTGTTAGGTTTAGGTCCAGAGAGTCCAATAAAATTTCTTTCCATAGGAATGCCTTAGTAAGTTTGCATTTCAGTTAAGTGTCAATCCAAGACTTAGTAATAAGGACTTTTGTCACATTCTACTGAGTTCACCTGCCCATTCAACTTGTCCAACCATACACGAGTCTCAGAGTCAATTGCACAGCACCTGCATCATGACATTAGCATTCACTTGAATATTGATAATAAGTTGGCTAATCCCTAGAATCAAGTCAAGGATTTTGTTAATGGAAAACTATGTCATGTTAGAAAGTTACATGCTCATGGAGCTGATTCTTTTAGAATGTTAAAGAAGGTAGGAACCAATGCCTGTGTGTTAAAGTTACCTCCATGGTTAGGCATTAGCTCTATTTTCACTACCTCAAACTTAGTAGAATATAGGGATCCAGCAGTGGTACCCAGCGAGTTTTTGGACCTGACCATTCCTTTGAGAGTGAGCCCTCACCTGAGTGTCCACCCACAAATTGGCCCGAGAGGAAAGGTAGGATTGAGCAGATTCTGGATGACCAAGCTGTCATGACCCACAATAAAGGTTACCAAAGATATTTGGTTCATTGGCAAGGTCGGCTGAAATCAGAGGACTCGTGAATTACCCGAAAAGATCTGCAACACATAGACCCAGACCTCTTAGAGAAATACCAAAGTCAAATTGACCCTTACTCGATGGGGTCGAGTTCTTCCCAGCCCGGAAGAATTGGTGCAGGCTCCAGATTGAGACAGAGGTGTCAGGGTTCCTTATGGATCTCTGATTTATGAGAGTCCTTTTTTCTTTATTCTTAAAGTCCTTGTCGAGTCCAGTTGTGCTAGTTAGCCTGGTTCATTGTTGGAATCCAGGAGTTGGTCAAGTGTCAAGTGTTATTTTCTTTCATTGAGTCCTGTAATAAATCAAGAGAAGGTTCACCTTGAAGACCCAAGAGAAGACCCATCAACCATGCAATGACCCATGTCTTGGACCACTCCAGGACACATGGCATCATCAGAGCAAAGCAAGGAGCCGGCCCACATCAATTTAGGAAGGAATCTAGGCGCCAACACCCTCCTTCCTCTTTTCTTCATGCCGCCCACCCTTATATGGAAGCTTTTGGGCACCCATTGACTTCCACATTTATCATGCGGTCCCCTGGCAAGCATCTATGGAAGAAATTGACTGCCCCTCTCTAATTGGAAGATCTTCATGTGCCCCAGATGGAAGAAGGTTGCCGCCCAGTCAAAGATGGCAGGAGGAATCAAGGGGCGCCCACTCTTTCCCTTTCTCAAGTGGTCCCCCTCCTCTACAAGCTTGGAAATTGCAGCCACTCTCTCTTTTTGGCTGTCCCAGATAAAGCATGCAAAGATCCCTGCCTCCTAAAGGAGAATCATATGCCATACATTACAATCCATGCCAATTATGTACTTAAAATGAATGATTTAACTTGTATTGACATGAAAGGATTATAAAAAGACCTTTCTCTTGTAAATGAAAAAATAATTAATGAGAAAATTCTAAAGTTTTTTTTTTTCCATTGCTGTGAAGGCTCTGGTACTCTGGGAAGGAGTGGGTATGAAGCCCTTATTGTTTCCTTTCATCTTCTCTAACCTCCCTCAAACCCAAACCCTAGCCGTTCCCCCTCTAGAAACTCTAAAACAACCCTGCCGCCAACCACAGGCCCCCATCTCCTCTTGCTATTTTCTCAGGGATTCACGAGCCGAAGAGGAAGTCATCTTTGCCCCAAACCATATTTCAAAGATCCTTTCCGGTAGACAGCTTCTTCATCTAGGACTTTCAATCTGTCAGAGCGATCTTCCTGTTTCAATCTTCGAGTGATCACTATTGGTATATGAAATCCTCTCTTATTCTTTTTCTCTGATTTAGTGAATGTTGAGAGCATGTCCTAATCGAGGGTTTCCTAACCTTTACTTTCCTGGCTTCGTTAATATTCTAACAGTTCTAGTTCCAGTGTATGCTTCCGTCTGTCTTGCATAGTATAGCTTAACTAGTTTTTGATCTTTTTGGTAATTAGCCATCTCATAAAAATATATATATATATATATAATTATTTTATTGCATTCATGTCTCATCCACGTCCTGCATCAATGCTGTTGACTCCATGTGGATTATGTTGACCTTCTGTTTTCCTTTGTATTTTTTTTTTATTTTTTTATCATACCATTAAGAAAAAACTACGCAAAGAAAGTAATTTATTATTTCACTTTGTATTCACTTTATCGTGGCAGTTGTATTTTGTTAAGCATGTTTATTTCTTTTACATGAGCTGTGCTAGGAAATTTATTCATCATTGCATCAATCTTGTACCATGTTATTAAGAGGCTTTTTGAAAGGATGCCTGTATCATTCCAGGACGGTAAAACATGCTCTTTAATAATTTTTTTTAGTACCTAATTCTTAAAATGGGAGAGAATATCAGTCTAACTTATGATTTTAATTTTTTTAAGAAAAAATAATGAATTTGTCAGTAGTATTTTTTTAAGAAAAAATAATAATAACTGACGATTTCATTTTCCCAAAATAAAAAAAATTAATCGAATTCAAAGTGAAAAAAATCAAAAAAAAAAAGTGGGAAATCATCATTTAGATTGACAATTTCAGCTAATTAAAAAAAATCTATATTAAAACCCTGCCAAAAAAATCATTTAAATAAAATCATAAATTAACTGACGATTTCAGTTAATTGTTCAAAACTATTTAAACCTAACTCTTTCAAAAAATTCATTTTAGATTCCTTTGACAATTTCCAATCGAAACTTACTTGCTGAGAAGAATTAGTTATTAAAAAAAATTATTAAAATTAAAAATCCATACTATTGTGCATCAATATAATTGGTCTTGGCCTCTCATGAGTGATCAAGTGTTGAAGGTTTTGCTGTTAGCTTCTTCATTGTTCAACGCAAGAGAATCTTAAGTGGGCAAATTAACACTTGCCATGTGCTGGAATATAGCATTCCTTTATTACTTTCTTTTTTTAATTAATTTTGGTCATTGTTTTGAAACAATTAATTTTTTTCTTGAATTTTATCAATATCTATGAATTTTTTTTTAAATTCCTCCCTCGACATGCATTCAACAACACAATCTGATTTGGTCAAGAAAACCCTCAACTCCATTACCCATGATCTTATTTATATTATTTATGCCTTATCAATTAAGTAATATCAGCTACTATTACAAATGTCTGAAGCACAACTGACACTACAATTTTCAGTCACTTATGTACCAAAAAAAAAAAAAAAAAAGAGAAAACCATGAGCATGCCTTCTTCATCTGATTGATATCATATTACCTAAGATCACTAATGATATATACTTCTAATAATTCTTTCAATATATTGTTTCATTTTCGTAGATCAATTTGGCAAATTTTTGAGGTGGATGTTGAAGCATACTCCACCGCAACTTCTTGTTTATTGGAAACTTGAAGATTCTGCAACTTCTTGTTTATTAGAAACTTGAAAACTTGAAGATTATCAAATCGCATCCGGATATTCATGTCCTTTTGATACCGAGAAGCAACAAACTTGTCAAGAACTCTTCAATCTATCACTTGCTCAACCGCTTGCTCTACATCTTCATTGCTATTATAAAATATGATCATCTGAAGTTGGTGGTCAAGTTGTACTTTTTTGTCCCTCTTAAGTGGTAAAGCATCGTTGTAAGATTGAAGATGCTGGTGGTATGCCATGTAAGATATGATCATTTGAAGTTTGGTGGCCGGGTTGTAATGTTTTGTCCTCTGAAGTAGTAAAGCATCGTTGTAGGATATGTTGGGCTGGATTGCAATCGAATCAAGATGGTAAGGAGACTTGTTCATCATACCAATAAGGAGACTCAAGGTCACTTGCCTTCCTTACTATCGGCTTGCAATCCTCTCTCTGTAACATGAAATTTGAACATGGAACCACAGTTTAAAAGGCTTTGCTATCTAAATAATCCTCTTTCTGTAAGATGAAATATCCTCTTTCTGTAACATGAAATTTGAACAATTAATGGAATCACAATTTAAAAGGCTTTGCTATTTAAATAATCGCAACACAAATTACAACTAAAAAAATCTGTTACTATTTAGTGTGAAAGATTGACTTTGGTGCAAAATAACATATTGCACTCGCAATTCCAAGGACATGTCTACTTTTGGCAATTCTGCATGGAAGTTATTTAGAGGAACATATCAATTAGCAAACCTTTTAACCATTTGTGAGCTAAAAGAGCAATAGATCCAACTTAGTAACTATTGTAGACATATATTAATACATATTTACACAAATATATAAAAAGAAACGTACATTCCCTTGCATCTAATTTGTGTGAGATATTTC
>JACVBY030000089.1:0-65217 GCA_017589505.3 Metroxylon sagu
ATATTATTGTTGAAACATATTTTGATTATCTTGAATCGTTTATTTGACATATTCATGATAGTAAGTGTAGAAGTTCTACTGGGCTTTTTTAGCTCATTCCATTATATCTTATTTTTTTGCAGCAGATAAGGATGATGCATACTTGATAAACCAAAGCCTTAGGGAGGGACCCTAAGAGTGAGATCAGAGAGCTGTTGTAGTTACTCTTTTGGGTGTATAGAATTTTGTATGAATCAAATGAGGATGATATATACAGGTTTGATGATATAATATAGAAAATAATGTATGATATGTTCAAGTTGAGGTTACCAGGCCTGGCATACTCTTGAGCCTTACTTAAGGGTATGCAGCCGTGTTGCGAGCCTCTAAACCAAGATTCACGATTGGGGGTCGTGACATAGAGTGGTATCAGAGCTTAGGCTTCATACCCTAGGGAGAGGGGTAGAATAGATGCTAGAGACGAGTAAGAAGTAGGCTTTAAGGTATAGGGTGATGTTGAGATCTTTGGCCATCATAACCAAAATTTAATTTTGGAACTCAAATTCCTAAGAGCCTAGCAAACTTGTCTTGCATGTGTTGTTTGTGTAGATGACTTTGGAGAGTAGGGGTCGCACTAGATGACCTACTAGGTTCACTGATTTGATAGCAGCCTGGAATCAACAGCAATTTTTGGATGTATTAGCATATGTAGTCTCAGTAGTAGCTGCATCAGCAGACGAGTTTCTGAAGGGACAGACAAGATACCCTTTCTAAATTCAAGAAGTTTGCCCCTAATCCATTTCGAGGCACCGAAGAGCGTCGAGATGCGGAGGCTTGGATAAAGGGGGTTGATAAAGTTTTTGTGACCCTGCGGTATGCTGAAGCTGATAGGGTCCTTTTTGCCTCTTTTCTGCTTGAGGGAGAGGCTGAAAATTGGTGGAGGTCAGAGGTGTCAAGGAGAGGTAGTGATATCTCCTTGATCACATGGGATGACTTTAGGGCAGCCTTTTATGATAAGTACTTTTCTTCCAGCATTCAGTGGGAGAAGTTTTCTGAATTCAATCTGCTTCAGCAGGCAGATATGATAGTTTCTGAGTATCTCTATAAGTTTGAGGAGCTGTCTCGGTATGCTCCTACCTTGGCTAGTAGTGATTCTGATAGAGCCAAGAAATTTGAGGATGGGTTGCAATAGGGAATTCGAAGGGAGGTTTCTAACTTTGAGCTGACCACTTATAGAGCTGTGGTCAATAAAGCTTTGGTCATTGAGAGAGGCCATGATGAGGCTCTGACTGTTAGGGATAGAGTCTTGAGGAGGGCATTTGCAGCTAGAAGTGCACCTGCCAAGAGCTCTCGAGGGACCTATTCTAGGATGAAGAGGTTAGCTCCACCCACCTCAGTGCTGTGGTTAAGGAGAGCCTTGAACTGCTATTCTTGTGGTGGCCCTCATCTTTAGAGATCATGTCCCCAATATGTTTGGAATTGCTATACCTATAACAAGCCGGGTCATCTTTCCTTTCAGTGCATAAATAGGCAGCAGTCAAACCATCAGGCATCACCACCCTGAGCTGCTTCTACGTAGAGGCCGATGACTTAAGGCAGGGTGTTTGCTTTGACACAACAGGATGCTCACGCATTCAATACCATGGTGACAGGTGAGATTATAGTTGCTTCTATTTCTGCTTATGCTTTATTTGATCTGGGAGCTACTCACTCTTTCATATCATCCATTTTTGCGAAGAAGTATGAATTCCTAAGTCTTGAGACATTGGAATCTCCAATGAGAATTGCCATAGCCCATAGGCAGAGTGAAGAAATCAATCTCTTGAACCATGATTATGGACCCCTAATTTGAATCAATGTAAACCCATCATGAATCAAAATTTAGATTAGGTTTGATTTATTGAATCAAAATTATAACCAATCTCAAATTATAACCAATCTCCGCTCAATCAAAACCAGTGAACCTGTTTGATTCAAGTGGTAAGGACTTGATTTGATTCATTAAAGCATTGATTCGAGCCTATATCTTTTGAATTGAACTCAATTGACTTGAACCAAATCTCTTTTGCCTGTGAATTGAATCAGATCACTCGATTCAAATTAATTAATGTCTTGATTTGAATCAAATCTTTCTAGTTAATCTTGATCAATATATGTCTAAGTATGATCAATTGGGTTAAGATGATCTTAATGATTTATTGGATTTAGTTTTATTGATTAAGGTCTTAGACTTGAAACTAAACCTAATCTTTTTGGGTCTAGGCTAATATGGGGTAACCAAATCAAACTTGCATTGATTTCAATCAAACTAGTTGAACAATTGATTTTGATCCAAATGGCTTAGATTCAAGACCGATTTGAATCAATCCCTAGTCATACATTCTGATCTATACTCATCCAAATAGACTCAATCAACCTAAGTCGTGATTGATATCAAAATTAATTTACATCAATTGATTTGGGCTTATTAAATCAAAGCCAAGCCAAGCCTGTATCTAATCTAAATTGATTTAAGATTTAATCAACCCATTTTAGATTCTGATTCAAGTCAATCCAAAGGGTTCAACTCAATATGATTCTATTTTGGTATAAGTTTGATTTGCAACCGACCAAAACCAAAATTGATTTGATCCAAACTAGACCTAGTTGATTCGAATCAAATTAAATCAGACCCTGGACCAATCTAAAAGATCCTGATTTGAGTTTGATGAGTTCAATCAGAATCTAGTCAAATGTTGATTTCAGTCTGATTCGAATCGATAAAAAATCGATTTAAACTATCTTTAGGCTTGATTTAGACCAAACAAGTGATTCAAATCAATTTGAGATTATTATGATCCAATCTAATTTAGTTTCATTTCAATTAATTGATTTCAATTAAATGATCTGACATGGATGTAGCTCAATTCTAAATGAATTAAAAATAAAATTCAATCAATTCTGATTTGCTAAATCAAATCTTATTTTAGGAGGATAGATCTTGTTAATATCTAGTAATGATTTTTTTTTTTTTTTAAATGTCTCAATTTTGAAGCCGAAATTATTTTTAGGGATAGAATTGTGACACCCGGTTATATATATATATATAAAAGATCGCGAGTCGTCCAGAAGTTTCCCTCGTTGCGGACGGCTGGTCTCAACCTCTCTCGTTGCCTCTCCTCTTCTTAGTGTCGTTGTGCTCTCTCTTCTGTATTCATTAGCGACACCGTTTTTCTCTGCCCCCTTCCCTCTCCTTTCCTCACCGGCTTCTTACCTTCGTCTCTGCCACCGCTGCCGATGACCCTTCTCCTTCACCGAGCTCGTGCACCACTGCCCTCATGAGCGTTGCCACCTCCCTCTCCTTCGTCGTGGCACCTCCCTCCGCTTACCATCGCTGCTGCTATCGTGTCTCCCTTCTCTCTGTTTTTCCCTACCAGCGACCCAAGAGGATCTTCGTTCGCTGACGACCATGGCTGCTGCCTCTCTTCCTTCCTCACCGTCTCCCTCTGTTTTCTTACCACCAGCACCGCCACCGCTAGCACCACCGCCGCCGACCTCTTTCTCCTCTAGCCGGAATCCACAGCGCCACTGCCTCTCCTTCCTATTTCTTCTCCACCAACCCAGCAGATCTGGCCCCTGCTACCACCGTTCATCTCCCCATCCATCACCTCCGCCCACAGCCTCTCTTTCCCTCCATGATCTCGCCGAGCTCCAGTGTCAACGTCGGCTCCTTATCGTTGCCGACGTCCTACGCCTTCTCGCCGTTGGCCTTGACACCTTCCTCCGCCTACTACCGCCGCTACTGTTGCCGTCCACTGCCTTCTCATCTCGGCCTCCGTCCACCTGCGCTGCTGCCTTGCTGCTCGACCTCCTCCGCTGTAGCCTCCCAACCACCGTTGCCACTCTCCGCCTCCTTCCTCCTCTAACCTCACGGTAAACCTGTCCCCTGTATTCTAGAATTTCAGCTGGGCAAGGGAAGAGATGGGCTAATGGGCTAAGCATGGATGGGCCGGCGAGAAGAGAGAGAGAAGAGAGACCGTTGGCGGTGAGAGGGAGAAGGGGGAGAGACGAGAGAGAGAGAACAGAGTGAGGGAGGGAGACGAGAGAGAGGGAGAGAGACGAGAGAGAGAGAGAGAACAGAGAGAGGGAGGGAGACGGGAGAGATAGCAGAGAGAGGGAGAGAGGGAGGCCGGAGAAGGAGGAGGAGGAGGAGGGAGGGATGGCACTCGCGTGGAGGCAAGAGAGGGGGTGTGAGCACGTGAGGGGAAGAAGTCTGCCTTCTTAATGGGCTGGGATTAGGCTAGATGGGCTGAAACTTAGATTATTTAGTGGGCCGGGTTGGGCTGACCTGATGGGCCAAGTATGGGTTGGCTTAGGTTGGCCTATTGGGTGATGGGTTGGGCTGTTAGCTGGGTTAATAGTAATGGGCCTATTGAGTCTTAGGCTGGATCTCATTTAAATAATGAATGGTCTGGGTGATTAGCTAATGGGTAATGGGCCAAGTAAGAATTAGTCTTATTTAATGTTCGATTGAGAAAATAATTAATTGGGCTGTTTTATTGGGTTATAGGTTAATTAAATTAATTCTTTAGTGATCCAATTAAGTTAAGGCTAATTGCTGGTTAGATTGATGATTAATTAGTGATTATTTTATTTGAATAATGATTATTGCATGCTTTGGGATGATTAAGCATAAGCTAGTAGGGGTATTTTTGTAAATATTACAAAGTTAGCGAAAATTTGTAAACCTAGAAAATAATTAAATTTGGGATAAAAAGCAGTAAGCAGGAGGTTGCTAGACATTGAGTGAGGGGTAAAAGAGTCATTTTCAAATTTTGGGATAGAGGGGTAAAATGGTAATTTTTATTGGTTATGAATTTTAATAAATTAATTATTGATTATAGGTGATCGTTGACTGTATGTGCTGCACTGAGGGGATGTGGAAGTAGCAATCTGAGGTAGGAGTTCTACACCCTACTGTTGTGAAATATTTTAATGATGTGCATGCTTGCATATATCATATTTTATTACGGGATTTCCTTGCATGATTTGAGATGAGTATTGTGGATTTTTGTAGATTTGCATATATATTGCAATATATTATTTGATATAAATGGTTTTAGGTTTTTCAACCATGCTTATTTGGCATTGTGGCGTGTGGTGGCTTGGTGGTGCTACGGAGATGTCTGAGGCTGACTTAGTTAAGGGAAGATGGTATATGTGATGGGTATTGTTGGTACGTGGTACTAGTTCTAGCGGTGAGTTGGAGTACTGCGGTACCATTACTTGCCTAGACTAGCGGTCCGGGGAAGGGCATGAAGGCCGCGTAAGCTGGGTAGAACACAGTTATAACAGCTGACATGGCTGAGTTTATTACGCTGGGTACTAGTATATAAACTAACATGAGTGGAAGAAGTATCATCAGGTTAGGTTGTTGACACGTAATACTGGCTCTTAGACGGGGATAATATGTACCAGCAGTATTGCAGACTAAGAGAGTGGCTCACTTAGTGATGTCTTTACGGGCGCTGTGGCAAGGGTTATAGAGGGAGGCACAGGGCGTATTGCTTACTATGTGAGTGCGACTTTCTTAGTGGTGTCTTGTATACGAGGTTATAGAGGTATGGATGTGGAGGTTATTATGAGATTGTGGTATTAGTATTCTGATGTGTGGAGGTGATGGTGAGTATGTGGATGATTTGGGTGTGACCGCGGTCACGGAGATGTGTTGATGGTGGATAGGGATTCTGGGTGGCTTGTATATTTCCTTTTGAGGATAGATTTTATTAGTTTCTCGAATTGATATATGTATTGTGATATTATTATTGAAACATATTTTGATTATACTGAACTGTTTATTTGACATATTCATGATAGTAAGTGTAGAAGTTCTACTGAGTTTTTTAGCTCATTCCATTATATCTTGTTTTTTTGCAGCAGATAAGGATGATGCATACTTGATAAATCAAAGCCTTAGGGAGGGACCCTAAGAGTGAGATCAGAGAGCTGTTGTAGTTACTCTTTTGGGTGTATAGAATTTTGTATGAATCAAATGAGGATGATATATACAGGTTTGATGATATAATATAGAAAATAATGTATGATATGTTCAAGTTGAGGTTAGCAGGCCTGGCATACTCTTGAGCCTTACTTTAAGGGTATGCGGCCGTGTTGCGAGCCCCTAAACCAAGATTCACGATTGGGGGTCGTGACATAGAGTGGTATCAAAGCTTAGGCTTCAGACCCTAGGGAGAGAGGTAGAATAGATGCTAGAGACGAGTAAGAAGTAGGCTTTAAGGTATAGGGTGATGTTGAGATCTTTGGCCATCATAACCAAAATTTAATTTTGGAACTCAAATTCCTAAGAGCCTAGCAAACTTGTCTTGCATTTGTTGCTTGTGTAGATGACTTTGGAGAGTAGGGGTCGCACTAGATGACCTACTAGGTTCACTGATTTGATAACAGCCTGGAATCAGCAGCAGTTTTTGGATGCATTAGCAGATGTAGTCTTAGTAGTAGCTGCATCAGCAGACGAGTTTCTGAAGGGACAGACAGGATAGCCTTTCTAAATTCAAGAAGTTTGACCCTAATCCATTTCGAGGCACCGAAGAGCGTCGAGATGCAGAGGCTTGGATAAAGGGGGTTGATAAAGTTTTTGTGACCCTGCGGTATGCTAAAGCTGATAGGGTCCTTTTTGCCTCTTTTCTGCTTGAGGGAGAGGCTGAAAATTGGTGGAGGTCAGAGGTGTCAAGGAGAGGTAGTGATATCTCCTTGATCATATGGGATGACTTCAGGGCAACCTTTTATGATAAGTACTTTTCTTCCAGCATTCAGCGGGAGAAGTTTTCTGAATTCAATCTGCTTCAGCAGGCAGATATGATAGTTTCTGAGTATCTCTATAAGTTTGAGGAGCTGTCTCGGCATGCTCCTACCTTAGCTAGTAGTGATTCTGATAGAGCCAAGAAATTTGAGGATGGGTTGCGATAAAGAATTCAAAGGGAGGTTTCTAACTTTGAGCTGACCACTTATAGAGCTGTGGTCAATAAAGCTTTGGTCATTGAGAGATGCCATGATAAGGCTCTAGTTGTTAGGGATAGAGTCTTGAGGAGGGCATCTGCAGCTAGAAGTGCACCTGCCAAGAGCTCTCGAGGGACCTATTCTAGGATGAAGAGGTTAGCTCCACCCACCTCAGTGCTGTGGTTAAAGAGAGCCTTGAACTGCTATTCTTGTGGTGGCCCTCATCTTTAGAGATCATGTCCCCAATATGTTTGGAATTGCTATACCTGTCACAAGCCGGGTCATCTTTTCTTTCAGTGCGTAAATAGGCAGCAGTCAAGCTATCAGGCATCGCCACCCTGAGCTGCTTCTACGTAGAGGCCGATGACTTAAGGCAGGGTGTTTGCTTTGACACAACAGGATGCTCACGCATTCAATACCGTGGTGACAGGTGAGATTATAGTTACTTCTATTTCTGCTTATGCTTTATTTGATCTAGGAGCTACTCACTATTTCATATCATCCATCTTTGCGAAGAAGTATGAATCCCTAAGTCTTAAGACATTGGAATCTCCAATGAGAATTGCCATAGCCCATAGGCGAGTGAAGGAATCAATCTCTTGAACCATGAATATGGACCACTAATTTGAATCAATGTAAACCCATCATGAATCAAAATTTAGATTAGGTTTGATTTATTGAATCAAAATTATAACCAATCTCAAATTATAACCAATCTTCGCTCAATCAAAACCAGTGAACCTGTTTGATTCAAGTGGTAAGGACTTAATTTGATTCATTAAAGCATTGATTCGAGCCTATATCTTTTGAATTGAACTCAATTGACTTGAACCAAATCTCTTTTGCGTGTGAATTAAATCAGATCACTCAATTCAAATTAATTAATGTCTTGATTTGAATCAAATCTTTCTAGTTAATCTTGATCAATATATGTCTAAGTATGATCAATTGGGTTAAGATGATCTTAATGATTTATTGGATTTACTTTTATTGATTAAGGTCTTAGACTTGAAACCAAACCTAATCTATTTGGGTCTAGGCTAATATGGGGTAACCAAATCAAACTTGCATTGATTTCAATCAAACTAGTTGAACAATTGATTTTGATCCAAATGGCTTAGATTCAAGACCGATTTGAATCAATCCCTAGTCATACATTCTAATCTATGTTCATCCAAATAGACTCAATCAACTTAAGTCATGATTGATGTCAAAATTAATTTACATCAATTGATTTGGGCTTATTAAATCAAAGCCAAGCCAAGCCTGTTTCTAATCTAGATTGATTTAAGATTTAATCAACCCATTTTAGATTCTGATTCAAGTCAATCCAAAGGGTTCAACTCAATATGATTCTATTTTGATATAAGTTTGATTTGCAACCGGCCAAAACCTAAATTGATTTGATCCAAACTAGACCTAGTTGATTCGAATCAAATTAAATTAGACCCTGGAACAATCTAAAAGATCCTGATTTGAGTTTGATGAGTTCAATCAAAATCTAGTCAGATGTTGATTTGAGTCTGATTCGAATCGATCAAAAATTGATTTAAACTATCTTTAGGCTTAATCTAGACCAATCAAGTGATTCAAATCAATTAGAGATTATTATGATCCAATCTAATTTAATTTCATTTCAATTAATTGATTACAATTAATTGATTTGACATGGGTGTAGCCTAATTTTAAATGAATTAAAAATTTAATTCAATCAATTCTGATTTACTAAATCAAATCTTATTTTTGGAGATAAATCTCGTTAATATTTAGTAATAATTTTTTTTTTTTAAGATGCCTCAGAATTCTGAGGACGAAATTATTTTTAGGGGTAGAATTGTGACACCCGGTTATATATATATATATATATATATAAAAGATCGCGAGTCGTCCAGAAGTTTCCCTCGTTGCGGACGGCTGGTCTCAACCTCTCTCGTTGCCTCTCTTCTCTTCTTAGTGTCGTTGTGCTCTCTCTTTTGTATTCATTAGCGACACCGTTGTCTCTGCCCCCTTCCCTCTCCTTTCCTCACCGGCTTCTTACCTTCGTCTCTGCCACCGCTGCCGATGACCCTTCTCCTTCACCGAGCTCGTGCACCACTGCCCTCATGAGCGTTGCCACCTCCCTCTCCTTCGTCGTGGCACCTCCCTCCGCTTACCATCGCTGCTGCTATCGTGTCTCCCTTCTCTCTGTTTTTCCCTACCAGCGACCCAAGAGGATCTTCGTTCGCTGACGACCATGGCTGCTGCCTCTCTTCCTTCCTCACCGTCTCCCTCTGTTTTCTTACCACCAGCACCGCCACCGCTAGCACCACCGCCGCCGACCTCTTTCTCCTCTAGCCGGAATCCACAGCGCCACTGCCTCTCCTTCCTATTTCTTCTCCACCAACCCAGCAGATCTGGCCCCTGCTACCACCGTTCATCTCCCCATCCATTACCTCCGCCCACAGCCTCTCTTTCCCTCCATGATCTCGCCGAGCTCCAGTGTCAACGTCGGCTCCTTATCGTTGCCGATGTCCTACGCCTTCTCGCCGTTGGCCTTGACTCCTTCCTCCGCCTACTACCGCCGCTACTGTTTCCGTCCACTGCCTTCTCATCTCGGCCTCCGTCCACCTGCGCTGCTGCCTTGTTGCTCGACCTCCTCCGCTGTAGCCGCCCAACCACCATTGCCACTCTCCGCCTCCTTCCTCCTCTAACCTCACGGTAAACCTCTCCCCTGTATTCTAGAATTTCAGCTGGGCAAGGGAAGAGATGGGCTAATGGGCTAAGCATGGATGGTCCGGCGAGAAGAGAGAGAAGAGAGACAGTTGGCGGTGAGAGGGAGAAGGGGGAGAGACGAGAGAAAGAGAACAGAGAGAGGGAGGGAGACGGGAGAGAGAGCAGAGAGAGGGAGAGAAACGAGAGAGAGAGAACAGAGAGAGGGAGGGAGACGGGAGAGAGAGCAGAGGGAGGGAGAAAGGGAGGCCGGAGAAGAAGAAGAAGGGAGGGATGACACTCGCGTCGAGGCAAGAGAGGTGGTGTCAGCACGTGAGGGGAAGAAGTCTGCCTTCTTAATGGACTGGGATTAGGCTAGATGGGCTGAAACTTAGATTATTTAGTGGGCCGGGTTGGGCTGACCTGATGGGCCAAGTATGGTTTGGCTTAGGTTGGCCTATTGGGTGATGGGTTGGGCTGCTAGTTGGGTTAATAGTGATGGGCCTATTGAGTCTTGGGCTGGATCTCATTTAAATAATGAATGGTCTGAGTGATTAGCTAATGGGTAATAGGCCAAGTAAGAATTAGTCTTATTTAATGTTGGGTTGGGAAAATAATTAATTGGGCTGGCTTATTGGGTCATGGGTTAATTAAATTAATTCTTTAGTGACTCAATTAAGCTAAGGCTAATTGCTGGTTAGATTGATGATTAATTAGTGATTATTTTATTTGGATAATGATTATTGCATGCTTTGGGATGATTAAGCATAAGCTAGTAGGGGGTATTTTTGTAAATATTGCAAAGTTAGCGAAAACTTATAAAACTAGAAAATAATTAAATTTGGGATAAAAAGTAGTAAGTAGGGGGTTGCAAGATATTGAGTGAGGGGTAAAAGAGTCATTTTTAGATTTTGAGCTAGAGGAGTAAAATGGTAATTTTTATTGGTTATGGATTTTAATAAATTAATTATTGATTATAGGTGATCGTTGGTTGTATGTGTTGCACTGAGGGGATTGTGGAAGTAGCAATCTGAGGTAGGAGTTCTACACCCTACTGTTGTGTAATATGTTTTCATGATGTGCATGCTTGCATATAGCATGTTTTATTGCGGGATTTCCTTGCATGATTTGAGATGAGTATTGTGGATTCTTCTGGATTTGTGTATATATTGCAGTATATTATTTGATATAAATGGTTTTGGGTTTTTCAACCGTGCTTATTTGGCATTGTGGCGTGTGGTGGCTTGGTGGTGCTACTGAGATGTCTGAGGGTGACTTAGTTGAGGGAAGATGGTATATGTGATGGACATTGTTGGTACGTGGTACTAGTTCTGGCGGTGAGTTGAAGTACTGCGGTACCATTACTTGCCTAGACTAGCGGTCTGGGGAAGGGCATGAAGGCCGCGTAAGCTGGGTAGAACACAGTTATGACAGCTGACATGGCTGAGTTTATTACGCTGGGTACTATAAACCAACCTGAGTGGGAGAAGTATCATCAGGTTAGGTTGTTGACACGTAATACTGGCTCTTAGATGGGGACAGTATGTACCAGCAGTATTGCAGACTAAGAGAGTGGCTCACTTAGTGATGTCTTTACAGGCGCTGTGGCAAGGGTTATAGAGGGAGGCCTAGGGCGTATTGCTTACTAAGTGAGTGCGACTTTCTTAGTGATGTTTTGCATACGAGGGTATGGAGGTATGGGTGTGGAGGTTATTCTGAGATTGTGGTATGAGTATTCTGATGTGTGAAGGTGGTGGTGAATATGTGGATGATTTGGGCGTGACTGCAGTCATGGAGATGAGTTGATAGTGGATAGGGATTCTGGATGGCTTGTATATTTCCTTTTGAGGATGGAGTTTATTGGTTTCTCGAATTGATATATGTATTGTGATATTATTGTTGAAACATATTTTGATTATACTGAACTGTTTATTTGACATATTCATGATAGTAAGTGTAGAAGTTCTACTGGGCTTTTTAGCTCATTCTATTATATCTTATTTTTTTGCAGCAGATAAGGATGATGCATACTTGATAAACCAAAGCCTTAGGGAGGGACCCTAAGAGTGAGATCAGAGAGCTGTTGTAGTTACTCTTTTGGGTGTATAGACTTTTGTATGAATCAAATGAGGATGATATATACAGGTTTGATGATATAATATAGAAAATAATGTATGATATGTTCAGGTTGAGGTTAGCAGGCCTGGCATACTCTTGAGCCTTACTTTAAGGGTATGCGGCCGTGTTGTGAGTCCCTAAACTGAGATTCATGATTGGGGGTCGTGACATAGAGTGGTATCAGAGCTTAGGCTTCAGACCCTAGGGAGAGGGGTAGAATAGATGCTAGAGTCGAGTGAGAAGTAGGCTTTAAGGTATAGGGTGATGTTGAGATCTTTGGCCATCATAACGAAAATTTAATTTGGAACCTAAATTCCTAAGAGCCTAGCAAACTTGTCTTGCATGTGTTGTTTGTGTAGATGACTTTGGAGGGTAGGGGTCGCACTAGACGACCTACTAGGTTCACTGATTGGATAGCAGCCTGGAATCAGCAGCAGTTTTTGGATGCATTATCAGATGTAGTCTCAGTAGTAGCTGCATCAACAGACGAGTTTCTGAAGGAACAGACAGGATATCCTTTCTAAATTTGAGAAGTTTGCCCCTAATCCATTTCGAGGCACTGAAGAGCCTCTAGATGCAAAGGCTTGGATAAAGTGGGTAGATAAAGTTTTTATGACCCTACGGTGTGCTGAAGCTAATAGGGTCCTTTTTGCCTCTTTTTTGCTTGAGGGAGAGGTTGAAAATTAGTGGAGGTCAGAGGTGTCAAGGAAAGGTAGTGATATCTCCTTGATCACCTGGGATGACTTCAGGGCAGCTTTTTATGATAAGTACTTTTCTTCCAGCATTCAGCGGGAGAAGTTTTCTGAATTCAATCTGCTTCAGAAGCTGATAGTTTCTAAGTATCTCTATAAGTTTGAGGAGCTGTCTTGGTATGCTCCTACCTTGGCTAGTAGTGATTCTGACAGAGCTAAGAAATTTGAGGATGGGCTGCAATAGGGAATTTGAAGGAAGGTTTCTAACTTTGAGTTGACCACTTATAGAGCTGTGGTCAATAAAGCTTTGGTCATTGAGAGAGGCCATGATGAGGCTCTGGCTGTTAGGGATAGAGTCTTGAGGGGGGCATCTGCAGCTAGAAGTGCACCTGCCAAGAGCTCTCGAGGGACCTATTCGAGGATGAAGAGGTTAGCTCCACCCACCTCAGTGCTCTGGTTAAGGAGAGCCTTGAACTGCTATTCTTGTGGTGGCCCTCATCTTTAGAGATCATGTCCCCAATATGTTCGGAATTGCTATACCTATCACAAGCTGGGTTATCTTTCCTTTCAGTGCGTAAATAGGTAGCAGTCAAGCCATCAGGCATCGCCACCCAGAGTTGCTTCTACGTAGAGGCTGATGACTTAAGGCAGGGTGTTTGCTTTGACACAACAGGATGCTCACGCAATCAATATCGTGGTGACAGGTGAGATTATAGTTGCTTCTATTTCTGCTTATGCTTTATTTGATCTGGGAGCTACTCACTCTTTCATATCATCCATCTTTGCGAAGAAGTATGAATCCCTAAGTCTTGAGACATTGGAATCTCCAATGGGAATTGCCATAGCCCATAGGTAGAGTGAAGAAATCAATCTCTTGAACCATGATTATGGATGGCTAATTTGAATCAATGTAAACCCACCATGAATCAAAATTTAGATTAGGTTTGATTTATTGAATCAAAATTATAACCAATCTCAAATTATAACCAATCTTCGCTCAATCAAAACCAGTGAACCTGTTTGATTCAAGTGGTAGGGACTTGATTTGATTCATTAAAGCATTGATTCGAGCCTATATCTTTTGAATTGAACTCAATTGACTTGAACCAAATCTCTTTTGCCTGTGAATTGAATCAGATCACTCGATTCAAATTAATTAATGTCTTGATTTGAATCAAATCTTTCTAGTTAATCTTGATCAATATATGTCTAAGTATGATCAATTGGGTTAAGATGATCTTAATGATTTATTGGATTTAGTTTTATTGATTAAGGTCTTAGACTTGAAACCAAACCTAATCTATTTGGGTCTAGGCTAATATGGGGTAACCAAATCAAACTTGCATTGATTTCAATCAAACTAGCTGAACAATTGATTTTGATCCAAATGGCTTAGATTCAAGACCGATTTGAATCAATCTCTAGTCATACATTCTAATCTATATTCATCCAAATAGACTCAATCAACCTAAGTCACGATTGATATCAAAATTAATTTACATCAATTGACTTGGGCTTATTAAATCAAAGCCAAGCCAAGCCTGTATCTAATCTAGATTGATTTAAGATTTAATCAACCCATTTTAGATTCTGATTCAAGTCAATCCAAGGGGTTCAACTCAATATGATTCTATTTTGGTATAAGTTTGATTTGCAACCGGCCAAAACCCAAATTGATTTGATTCAAACTAGATCTAGTTGATTCGAATCAAATTAAATCAGACCCTGGACCAAACTAAAAGATCCTGATTTGAGTTTGATGAGTTCAATCAAAATCTAGCCAGATGTTGATTTGAGTCTGATTCAAATCGATCAAAAATCGATTTAAACTATCTTTAGGCTTGATCTAAACCAATCAAGTGATTCAAATCAATTAGAGATTATTATGATCCAATCTAATTTAGTTCGATTTCAATTAATTGATTTCAATTAATTGATCTGACATGGGTGTAGTCTAATTCTAAATGAATTAAAATTTAAATTTAATTAATTCTGATTTATTAAACTAAATCTTATTTTAGAAGGCAGATCTTGTCAATACGTAGTAATTTTTTTTCTCTGGGATGCCTCGATTTCGAAAACGAAATTATTTTTAGGGGTAAAATTGTGACACCCGGTTACATATATAAATATATATATATATATATATATATAAAAGATCGAGAGTCGTTCAGAAGTTTCCCTCGTTGCGGACAGCTGGTCTCAACCTCTATCGTTGCCTCTCTTCTCTTCTTAGCGTCGTTGTGCTCTCTCTTTTGTATTCATTAGCGACACCCTTGTCTCTGCCACCTTCCCTCTCCTTTCCTCCACCGGCTTCTTACCTTCGTCTCTGCCACCGCTGCCGATGACCCTTCTCCTTCACCGAGCTCGTGCACCACTGCCCTCATGAGCGTTGCCACCTCCCTCTCCTTCGTCGTGGCACCTCCCTCCGCTTACCATCGCTGCTGCTATCGTATCTCCCTTCTCTCTGTTTTTCCCTACCAGCGACCCAAGAGGATCTTCGTTCGCTGACGACCATGGCTGCTACCTCTCTTCCTTCCTCACCGTCTCCCTCTGTTTTCTTACCACCAGCACCGCCACCGCTAGCACCACCGCCGCCGACCTCTTTCTCCTCTAGCCGGAATCCACAGCGCCACTGCCTCTCCTTCCTATTTCTTCTCCACCAACCCAGCAGATCTGGCCCCTGCTACCACCGTTCATCTCCCCATCCATCACCTCCGCCCACAGCCTCTCTTTCCCTCCATGATCTCGCCGAGCTGCAGTGTCAACGTCGGCTCCTTACCGTTGCCAATGTCCTACGCCTTCTCGCCGTTGGCCTTGACTCCTTCCTCCGCCTACTACCGCCGCTACTGTTGCCGTCCACTGCCTTCTCATCTCGGCCTCCGTCGACCTGCGCTGCTGCCTTGCTGCTCGACCTCCTCCGCTGTAGCCGCCCAACAACCTTTGCCACTCTCCGCCTCCTTCCTCCTCTAACCTCACGGTAAACCTCTCCCCTGTATTCTAGAATTTCAGCTGGGCAAGGGAAGAGATGGGCTAATGGGCTAAGCATGGATGGGCCGGCGAGAAGAGAGAGAGAAGAGAGACCGTTGGCGGTGAGAGGGAGAAGGGGGAGAGACGAGAGAAAGAGAACAGAGTGAGGGAGGGAGACGAGAGAGAGGGAGAGAGACGAGAGAGAGAGAACAGAGAGAGGGAGGGAGACGGGAGAGAGAGCAGAGAGAGGGAGAGAGACGAGACAGAGAGAACAGAGAGAGGGAGGGAGACGGGAGAGAGAGCACAGAGAGGGAGAGAGGGAGGCCGGAGAAGAAGGAGGAGGGAGGGATAGCACTCGCGTCGAGGCAAGCGAGGGGGTGTGAGCACTAGAGGGGAAGAAGTCTGCCTTCTTAATGGGCTGGGATTAGGCTAGATGGGCTGAAACTTAGGTTATTTAGTGGGCCAGGTTGGGCTGACCTGATGGGCCAAGTATGGGTTAGCTTAGGTTGGCCTATTGGGTGATGGGTTGGGCTGTTAGTTGTCTTAATAGTGATGGGTCTATTGAGTCTTGAGCTGGATCTCATTTAAATAATGAATGATCTGAGTGATTAGCTAATGGGTAATTGATCAAGTAAGAATTAGTCTTATTTAATATTGGATTGAGAAACTGGCTTATTGGGTCAAGGGTTAATTAAATTAATTCTTTAGTGACCCAATTAAGCTAAGGCTAATTGCTGGTTAGATTGATGATTAATTAGTGATTATTTTATTTGGATAATGATTATTGTATGCTCTGGGTGTTAAGCATAAGCTAGTAGGGGTATTTTTGTAAATATTGCAAAGTTAGCGAAAACTTGTAAAACTAGAAAATAATTAAATTTGGGATAAAAAGCAGTAAGTAGAGGGTTGCTAGAGATTGAGCGAGGGATAAAGGAGTCATTTTCAGATTTTGGGCTAGAGGGGTAAAATGGTAACTTTTATTGGTTATGGATTTTAATAAATTAATTATTGATTATAGGTGATCGTTGACTATATGTGCTCAATTGAGGGGATTGTGGGAGTAGCAATTTGAGATAGGTGTTATACATCCTACTATTGTGTAATATGTTTTCATTATGTGCATGCTTGCATATATCATGTTTTATTACGGGATTTCCTTGCATGATTTGAGATTAGTATTGTGGATTCTTATGGATTTGCGTATATATTGCAGTATATTACTTGATATAACTGGTTTTGGGTTTTTCAACCGTGCTTATTTGGCATTGTGGCGTGTGGTGGCTTGGTGGTGCTACGGAGATGTCTGAGGGTGATTTAGTTGAGGGAAGATGGTATATGAGATGGGTATTGTTGGTACGTGGTCTTAGTTCTGGCGGTTAGTTGGAGTACTGCGGTACCATTACTTGCCTAGACTGGTGGTCCGGAGAAGGGCATGAAGGCCGCGTAAGCCGGGTAGAACACAGTTATGACAGCTGACATGGCTAAGTTTATTACGCTGGGTACTAATATATAAACCAACCTGAGTGGGAGAAGTATCATCAGGTTAGGTTGTTGACACGTAATACTGGCTCTTAGACGGGGACAGTATGTACCAGCAGTATTGCAGACTAAGAGAGTGGCTCACTTAGTGATGTCTTTACAGGCGCTGTGGCAAGGGTTATAGAGGGAGGCCTAGGGCGTATTGCTTACTAAGTGAGTGCAACTTTCTTAGTGATGTTTTGCATACGAGGGTATGGAGGTATGGGTGTGGAGGTTATTCTGAGATTGTGGTATGAGTATTCTGATGTGTGGAGGTGATGGTGAGTATGTGGATGATTTGGGTGTAACTGCGGTAACGGAGATGAGTTGATAGTAGATAGGGATTCTGGGTGGCTTGTATATTTCCTTTTGAGGATGGATTTTATTGGTTTCTCGAATTAATATATGTATTGTGATATTATTGTTGAAATATATTTTGATTATACTGAACTGTTTATTTGACATATTCATGATAGTAAGTGTAGAAGTTCTACTGGGCTTTTTAGTTCATTCCATTATATCTTATTTTTTTGCAGCAGATAAGGATGATGCATACTTGATAAACCAAAGCCTTAGGGAGGGACCCTAAGAGTGAGATCAGAGAGCTGTTGTAGTTACTCTTTTGGGTGTATAGACTTTTGTATGAATTAGATGAGGATGATATATACAGGTTTGATGATATAATATAGAAAATAATGTATGATATGTTCAGGTTGAGGTTAGCAGGCCTGGCACTCTTGAGCCTTACTTTAAGGGTATGCGGCCGTGTTGCGAGCCCCTAAACCAAGATTCACGATTGGGGGTCGTGACATAGAGTGGTATCAGAGCTTAGGCTTCAGATCCTAGGAAGAGGGGTAGAATAGATGCTAGAGACGAGTAAGAAGTAGGCTTTAAGATATAGGGTGATGTTGAGATCTTTGGCCATCATAACCAAAATTTAATTTTGGAACCTAAATTCCTAAGAGCCTAGCAAACTTGTCTTGCATGTGTTGTTTGTGTAGATGACTTTGGAGGGTAGGGGTCGCACTAGACGACCTACTAGGTTCACTGATTGGATAGTAGCCTGGAATCAGTAGCGGTTTTTGGACGCATTAGCAGATGTAGTCTCAGTAATAGCTGCATCAGCAGATGAGTTTCTGAAGGGACAGACAGGATACCCTTTCTAAATTTAAGAAGTTTGCCCCTAATTCATTTCGAAGCACCGAAGAGCCTCTAGATGCGGAGGCTTGGATAAAGGGGGTGGATAAAGTTTTTTTGACCCTGCGGTGTGTTGAAGCTGATAGGATCCTTTTTGCCTCTTTTCTGCTTGAGGGAGAGGTTGAAAATTGGTGGAGGTCAGAGGTGTCAAGGAGAGGTAGTGATATCTCCTTGATCACTTGGGATGACTTCAGGGCAGCCTTTTATGATAAGTACTTTTCTTTCAGCATTTAGCGGGAGAAGTTTTCTGAATTCAATCTGCTTCAGTAGGCAGATATGATAGTTTCTAAGTATCTCTATAAGTTTAAGGAGCTGTCTCGGTATGCTCCTACCTTGGCTAGTAGTGATTCTGATAGAGCCAAGAAATTTAAGGATGGGTTGCGATAAGGAATTCGAAGGGAGGTTTCTAACTTTGAGCTGACCACTTGTAGAGCTGTGGTCAATAAAGCTTTGGTCATTGAGAGAGGCCATGATGAGGCTCTGGCTGTTAGGGATAGAGTCTTGAGGAGGGCATCTGCAGCTAGAAGTGCACCTGCCAAGAGCTCTTGAGGGACCTATTCTAGGATGAAGAGGTTAGCTTCACCCACCTCAGTGCTCTGGTTAAGGAGAGCCTTGAACTGCTATTCTTGTGGTGGCCCTCATCTTTAGAGATCATGTCCCCAATATGTTTGGAATTGCTATACCTGTCACAAGCCGGGTCATCTTTCCTTTTAGTGCGTAAATAGGCAGCAGTCGAGCCATCAGGCATCGCCGCCCTGAGCTGCTTCTACGTAGAGGCCGATGACTTAAGGCAGGGTGTTTGCTTTGACACAACAGGATGTCCACGCATTCAATACCGTGGTGATAGGTGAGATTATAGTTGCTTCTATTTCTGCTTATGCTTTATTTGATCTGGGAGCCACTCACTCTTTCATATCATCCATCTTTGTGAAGAAGTATGAATCCCTAAGTCTTGAGACATTGGAATCTCCAATGGGAATTGCCATAGCCCATAGGCAGAGTGAAGAAATCAATCTCTTGAACCATGATTATGGACCACTAATTTGAATCAATGTAAACCCATCATGAATCAAAATTTAGATTAGGTTTGATTTATTGAATCAAAATTATAACCAATCTCCGCTCAATCAAAACCAGTGAACCTGTTTGATTCAAGTGGTAAGGACTTGATTTGATTCATTAAAACATGATTCAAGCTTATATCTTTTGAATTGAACTCAATTGACTTGAACCAAATCTCTTTTGCCTATGAATTGAATCAGATCACTCGATTCAAATTAATTAATGTCTTGATTTGAATCAAATCTTTCTAGTTAATCCTGATCAATATATGTCTAAGTATGATCAATTGGGTTAAGATGATCTTAATGATTTATTGGATTTAGTTTTATTGATTAAGGTCTTAGACTTGAAACCAAACCTAATCTATTTGGGTCTTGGCTAATATGGGGTAACCAAATCAAACTTGCATTGATTTCAATCAAACTAGTTGAACAATTGATTTTGATCCAAATGGCTTAGATTCAAGACCGATTTGAATCAATCCCTAGTCATACATTCTAATCTATGTTCATCCAAATAGACTCAATCAACCTAAGTCACGATTGATATCAAAATTAATTTACATCAATTGATTTGGGCTTATTAAATCAAAGTCAAGCCAAGCCTGTATGTAATCTAGATTGATTTAAAATTTAATCAACCCATTTTAGATTCTGATTCAAGTCAATCCAAAGGGTTCAACTCAATATGATTCTATTTTGATATAAGTTTGATTTGCAACCGGCCAAAACCCAAATTGATTTGATCGAAACTGGACCTAGTTGATTCGAATCAAATTAAATCAGACCCTGGACCAATCTAAAAGATCCTGATTTGAGTTTGATGAGTTCAATCAGAATCTAGTCAGATGCTGATTTGAGTCTGATTTGAATCGATCAAAAATCGATTTAAATTATTTTTAGGCTTGATCTAGACTAACCAAGTGATTCAAATCAATTTGAGATTATTATGATCCAATCTAATTTAGTTCAATTTTAATTAATTGATTTTAATTAATTGATCTGACATGAGTGTAGCTTAATTCTAAATGAATTAAAAATTAAATTCAATCAATTCTGATTTGCTAAATTAAATCTTTTTTTAGGGGTAAATCTCGTCAATATGTAGTAATAATTTTTTTCCTTTAGGATGCCTTAATTTTGAGGATAAAATTATTTTTAGGGGATAAAATTATGACACCCGGTTATATATATATATATATATATATAAAAGATCGCGAGTCGTTCAGAAGTTTCCCTCGTTGCGGACAGCTGGTCTCAAACTCTCTGGTTGCCTCTCTTCTCTTCTTAGTGTCGTTGTGCTCTCTCTTTTGTATTCATTAGCGACACCCTTGTCTCTGCCCCCTTCCCTCTCCTTTCCTCCACCGGCTTCTTACCTTCGTCTCTGCCACTGCTGCCGATGACCCTTCTCCTTCACCGAGCTCGTGCACCACTGCCCTCATGAGCGTTGCCACCTCCCTCTCCTTCGTCGTGGCACCTCCCTCCGCTTACCATCGCTGCTGCTATCGTATCTCCCTTCTCTCTGTTTTTCCCTACCAGCGACCCAAGAGGATCTTCGTTCGCTGACGACCATGGCTGCTGCCTCTCTTCCTTCCTCACCGTCTCCCTCTGTTTTCTTACCACCAGCACCGCCACCGCTAGCACCACCGCCGCCGACCTCTTTCTCCTTTAGCCGGAATCCACAGCGCCACTGCCTCTCCTTCCTATTTCTTCTCCACCAACCCAGCAGATCTGGCCCCTGCTACCACCGTTCATCTCCCCATCCATCACCTCCGCCCACAGCCTCTCTTTCCCTCCATGATCTCGCCGAGCTCCAGTGTCAACGTCGGCTCCTTATCGTTGCCGATGTCCTACGCCTTCTCGCCGTTGGCCTTGACTCCTTCCTCCGCCTACTACCGCCGCTACTGTTGCCGTCCACTGCCTTCTCATCTCGGCCTCCGTCCACCTGCGCTGCTGCCTTGCTGCTCGACCTCCTCCGCTGTAGCCGCCCAACCACCGTTGCCACTCTCCGCCTCCTTCCTCCTCTAACCTCACGGTAAACCTCTCCCCTGTATTCTAGAATTTCAGCTGGGCAAGGGAAGATATGGGTTAATGGGCTAAGCATGGATGGGCCGGCGAGAAGAGAGAGAGAAGAGAGACCGTTGGCGGTGAGAGGGAGAAGGGGGAGAGACGAGAGAAAGAGAACAGGGTGAGGGAGGGAGACGAGAGAGAGGGGGAGAGACGAGAGAGAGAGAGAACAGAGAGAGGGAGGGAGACGGGAGAGAGAGAGCAGAGAGAGGGAGAGAGGGAGGCCGAAGAAGGAGGAGGAGGGAGGGATGGCACTCGCGTCGAGGCAAGAGAGGGGGTGTGAGCACGTGAGGGGAAGAAGTCTGCCTTTTTAATGGGCTGGAATTAGGCTAGATGGGCTGAAACTTAGATTGTTTAATGGGCCGGGTTGGCTGACCTGATGGGCCAAATATGGGTTGGCTTAGGTTGGCCTATTGGGTGATGGGTTGGGCTGTTAGTTGGGTTAATAGTGATGGGCCTATTGAGTCTTGGGCTGGATCTCATTTAAATAATGAATGACCTAGGTGATTAGCTAATGGGTAATGGGCCAAGTAAGAATTAGTCTTATTTAATGTTGGGTTGGAAAAATAATTAATTAGGCTAGCTTATTGGGTCATAGGTTAATTAAATTAATTCTTTAGTGATCCAATTAAGCTAAGGCTAATTGCTGGTTAGATTGATGATTAATTAGTGATTATTTTATTTGGATAATGATTATTGCATGCTCTGGAGTGATTACGCATAAGCTAGTAGGGGCATTTTTGTAAATATTACAAAGTTAGCGAAAACTTGTAAAATTAGAAAATAATTAAATTTGAGATAAAAAGCAGTAAGTAGGGGATTGCTAGACATTGAGTGAGCGGTAAAAGAGTCATTTTCAAATTTTGGACTAGAGGGATAAAATGGTAATTTTTATTGGTTATGGATTTTAATAAATTAATTATTGATTATAGGTGATCGTTGACTATATGTGCTGCACTGAGGGGATTATGGGAGTAGCGATCTGAGGTAGGAGTTCTACACCCTACTGTTGTGTAATATGTTTTCATGATGTGCATGCTTGCATATATCATGTTTTATTACGGGATTTCCTTGCATGATTTGAGATGAGTATTGTGGATTCTTGTGGATTTGTGTATATATTGCTGTATATTATTTGATATAAATGGTTTTGGGTTTTTCAACCGTGCTTATTTGGCATTGTGGCGTGTGGTGGCTTGGTGGTGCTACGGAGATGTCTGAGGGTGACTTAGTTGAGGGAAAATGGTATATGTGATGGGTATTGTTGGTACGTGGTACTAGTTCTGGCGGTGAGTTGGAGTATTGTGATACCATTAGTTGCCTAAACTGGCGGCTCGGGGAAGGGCATGAAGGCCGCGTAAGCCGAGTAGAACACAGTTATGACAGCTGACATGGCTGAGTTTATTACGCTGGGTACTAGTATATAAACCAACTTGAGTGGATGAAGTATCATTAGGTTAGGTTGTTGACACGTAATACTGGCTCTTAGACAGGGACAGTATGTACCAGCAGTATTGCAGACTAAGAGAGTGGCTCACTTAGTGATGTCTTTACGGGCGCTGTGGCAAGGATTATAGAGGGAGGCCCAGGCCGTATTGCTTACTAAGTGAGTACGACTTTCTTAGTGGTGTCTTGCATACGAGGGTATGAAGGTATGGGTGTGGAGGTTATTCTGAGATTGTGGTATGAGTATTCTAATGTGTGGAGGTGATGGTGAGTATCATGTGTTAGATTTTGCTATGAACTATCAGCAAAAATGGAATATTTAATAATATAATGGGCTCTGTCAAGTGATGAAACCAGCTGGTAATGAAGACTTTTGCTTATAAAATCTTTTATTATGAATACAATATTTCATTATAGTTTCATGCAGTTGTGGACATTTTGATCACTAAGACTACTAGAAAGGATGATATTAAGAAAATATTAGAAAATAAACAGTCTCTACTTTTCATCCTTAGGACATCTAAATCGAGAAGATGTGTAGGAGAGAGTTTATCTGGAATCTTATTTTGGTTAGATACCTGACTTTTTATTTCGATGGTTATGTCTAATGTAATAATACATGTCAATAACTTAAAATAAGGAAATGAAGTGGTATGAATTGGTTTCCGCAAATCACCTTGGTTATTTTATCAATTTCTTTTATAGTTTCTTCAATGAAACTTTCACCTTGAGTTCTCTGGTAGTAGTCCATGTCATTTGTGCCTAATTTGGGAGACCTGAGGAATGAGTGACTCTAAGATAGTTGTGCATTCACTCATATGGCTCTATTTGTGGGAAAGGGATTCATATGATGTCGAACCATGGGATAGGGCTATAGGCTGCTTTGTAGGGATGGCAAATTGTGTCAATAGATCATAAATGGATCGTGTCAACTTAATAGTATAACAGAAAATGCGTCAACCAGAACACCACTCACATGTTAATCGTGTTAGAAATGTAGATCTAAACACGACTTGTGTATTATGAGGGTTACACAACATAATCCATATAACTTGAAATCAGATTTTACTCCAATCTGTGTGGCCCATATAACCCATCTAATACTAATTCAATCATAAAATAATTATGCATTTATAATCATCACAAAGCACCAACAAAAATCCTTTCATTCAAGAGGACCAAAAGAGATAAATATAAAATCCTTATGTAAATATATTGTCATCATTTGCCTCAATAATGAATTGTTTAAAGTACATTTGATGGCATTTTTCTCATGAGGAATACTAATGCAAATTTTAAATTCAATAATAATAGGTAGTGGCATTAGTGAACTTAGTAGTCCCCTTCCAATTCCATGAAAGAATCAACATGGAGCTACGCAAGTAATTTTTCCTTCTATTTTTCTTATTTTACATAAGGAGCAAAGATGTACGAATAATTTTCTAACACAAATTAAACAGGTCTAATGGGTCATATCTGAGTTTGCAGATCAATTATGGGTTAGTAGGTTAACCCAAGATATAACTTATTTATTAATCGTGTTTAACAGAACAACCTAATTTTGACCCAAACCCGTTCATGCTTAACTCAAACCCGCTAACTCTATATCAAGTTTGAATCATACTCATGGGTCGTATCCAAAATTATCACACCTGCTACTTGGAAACTAGTGTATGAGTTATTAGTGAGGTTTTGAGCATCTTAATCTCATTCTTAAGGGAGCCAATATGTCAGCAGATTCAATTACTTTAGAGGTGCGCAGAGATTAATTTGTAATATTCTTTCTTTGTGTTATTTTCTATCATTCTATTCTCTTGTTCTACCGGTTGTTGCACCTATATCACATGTCATTGTTTCTTGTTGTTACGTATTGATTAGAGTTATTGTGGCATAAGACACTACATTGTGTATGATATTCTTGATTCTTCATAGATATTCCATCTAGCAAGACAAGGCATTTCTTGAGAGGAGTCTCCTAAGTGCAGAATAATAAAGAACCTGAATGGTAAGGGGCTTAAAAATTGTTGATTATAAAAGGACATGTATGAAGGTTTCAGGATTTTCACAAGAAATAAAATCTCTTCTAGCAAACTCAGAGGGAAGTTTTCATGAAAGTTGGGATAAAGGGCATACAAGCAATAGTGGAATATGCTATTGAACTCAATTGCAATTAGTGCTTTTTTTTGGAATTTAGGTCCTTTTGGTGTAAATTGAATAATGGAAATATAATGATTAAGAATGGATTAAGATAAATTAATCTAGATTAGTCTTGATTAAATAATAATAATAATAATGATAAGAATCCACTGTATACTAAATTATCTCGTGTCTTCGTGTGTCTTCGTGAGTGTTCCATAGTGAATGGAGAGAGAAAATTCAGTAAGGATAATCGGTAGTGGGAGGAGAGAATAAGAGTCTTCACGACGAAGCTAACAATTGGACCACTCTTTTGTTCTCTTTTTCTTCTCCACTTCACTTCTTCCTCTCCTTTCTTTCGTTCTCCCTGCATCCGGGCTGGTAAAACCATCATTGGAGGGTGTAGCTTGAACCTCCTTCACCGTGGAGTGTCACCAGAGCTGGAGTTGACACTATGAGTGAGGTAGGGAGGTTAGAAAAATATCGCGTTATTTTTCTCTGTTCCATCTTCCATTCC
This sequence comes from Metroxylon sagu, assembly GCA_017589505.3. Taxonomy (NCBI): domain Eukaryota; kingdom Viridiplantae; phylum Streptophyta; class Magnoliopsida; order Arecales; family Arecaceae; genus Metroxylon; species Metroxylon sagu. Next base: position 25,386 of record JACVBY030000089.1, read on the forward strand.
TTTGTTCTTTGACCATTTCCTCAATTACAGCTGATAGGGTGGGAGATCTTCTAATTAAAGAATAGGGGAGGATCTCTGGAGCGAGGCAAACTTCCAGGGAGGTTTATATCATCGCTGGCAACTCCGGCAAGGCGAAGGTAAAATTTCTCCTCCTTTGTTTTCTATTTTTAAATAGAGAAACTAGTGAAATTTTGAAAAATCCGTGAGTTAGTTGATGCCGGAGTCTCACCAAGGAGCGGGGGTGTTGCTGCGGCCGCCGCCACAGTAGCTGGAGCGCGTGCGAGAGAGAGAGAGAGAGAGAGAGAGAGAGAGAGAGAGAGAGAGAGAGCAAAGAGAGGGAGAGAGAGTAGAGAGAGTAAAGAGGGGGAGGGATATGGGAGAGAGAGCAGAGAGAGGGAGATCTGGAGAAGAGAAGAAGAAGAACAAGAAGAGGGAAACAGGGGAATTGTGGAACTTGTGTCGAGGTTGGCGTTGGGTGCTCATGTGAAGAGGGAAGGGAGTGAATACGTGAAGAGAGGAAGAAGGCTGCCTTCTTATGGGGCTGGGCCTAACCAGTGAACCAGGGAAGAAATTCAAGCCTTTGAGACTAATTTAAAAAAAAAAAAAAGGGAAGAAATGTTAGAATATAATTATAGAATTCATGGGGATTGGATAGACTCACTCCGAAGATTCAAATCTGAGTTTAGAAATGCCTAATTTGATCTCTTTTTCAACTAAAAATCATATGGTGTTCATGCTGAGTTGAAATAAAAGGATTTAAATAAGCCCGAGGAAATGCATTTATTTAAATTTATATTGATCAAATCTGATCTTGAAAACTAAACCATTGTGATTAGCAATGAGTCTAGTTTTGGTAATGATGTTTAAATCAATAAACGGCCAAGGTAATCATAGAAAAATTTGCCGACGAAAGTAGGGGCATTTTTGTAAATATTACAAAGCGAAAACTTGTAAAACTAGTTCCATAATTAAATTTGAGATAAAAAGCAGTAAGTAGGGGGTTGCTAGACATTGAGTGAGAAGGCTAAAAGAGTCATTTTCAGATTTTGGGCTAGAGGGGTAAAATGGTAATTTTTCTTGGTTATGGATTTTGATAAATTGATTATTTATGTGGGATTATAGGTGATTGCTGACTACACGTGTTGCATTGAGGAGTTATTGGAGTAGCGATCTGAGGTAGGAGTTCTACACCCTATTGTTGTGTAATATGTTTTCATGATGTGCATGCTTGCATATATCATGTTTTATTACGAGATTTTCTTGCATGATTTGAGATGAGTATTATGAATTATTGTGGATTTGCGTATATATTGCAGTATATTATTTGATATAAATGGTTTTGGTTTTCCAACCGTACTTATTTGGCATTGTGGCGTGTGGTGGCTTGGTGGTGCTACGGAGATGTCTGAGGGTGACTTAGTTGAGGGAAGATGGTATATGTGATGGGTATTGTTGGTACGTGGTACTAGTTCTGGCGATGAGTTGGAGTACTGCGGTACCATTACTTGCCTAAACTGGCGGCCCAGGAAAGGGCATGAAGGCCGTGTAAGCCGGGTAGAACACAGTTATGACAGTTGACATGACTGAGTTTATTACGCTGGGTACTAGTATATAAACCAACCTGAGTGGGAGAAGTATCATCAGGTTAGGTTGTTGATACGTAATACTAGCTCTTAGATGGGGATAGTATGTACCAGCAGTATTGCAGACTAAGGGAGTGGCTCACTTAGTGATGTCTTTACGGGCGCTGTGGCAAAGGTTATAGAGGGAGGCCCAGAGCGTATTGCTTACTAAGTGAGTGCGACTTTCTTAATGGTGTCTTGCATGCGAGGGTATGGAGGTATGGGTGTGGAGGTTATTTTGAGATTGTGGTATGAGTATTCTGATGTGTGGAGGTGATGGTGAGTATGTGGATGATTTGGGTGTGACTGCAGTCACGGAGATGAGTTGATGGTGGATAGGGATTCTTGGGTGGCTTGTATATTTCCTTTTGAGGATGGATTTTATTGGTTTTTCGAATTGATATATGTGTTATGATATTGTTTGTTGAAACATATTTTGCCTATACTAGACTGTTTATTTGACATATTCATGATAGTAAGTATAAAAGTTTTACTGGGCTTTTTAGCTCATTCCATTATATCTTATTTTTTTGCAGCAGATGAGGATGATGTATACTTGATAAACCAAAGCCTTAGGGAGGGACCCCAAGACTGAGATCAGAGAGCTGTTGTAGTTATTCTTTTGGATGTACAGACTTTTGTATGAATTAGATAAGGATGATATGTACAGGTTTGATGATATAATATAGAAAATAATGTGTTTTGGCTTTTATAGTTGTATCTCATTATATGTTCAGGTTGAGATTAGTAGGCCTGGCATACTCTTAAGCTTTGCTTTAAGGGTATGCGGCCGTGTTGCGAACCCCTAGACCAGGATTCAGGATTGGGGGTCGTGACATTTTGTGGTATCAGAGCTTAGGCTTCAAATCCTAGGGAAAGGGGTAGAATAGACCCTAGAGATAAGTGAGGAGCAGGCTTTAAGGTATAGGGTGATGTTGAGATCTTTGGCCATTATAACCAAAATTTAACTTTGGGACCTAAATTCCTAAGACTCTAGCAAACTTGTCTTGCATGTGTTGTTTGTGCAGATGACTTTGGAGGGTAGGGGTCGCACTAGGCGACCTACTAGGTTCGCTGGTCGGATAGCAGCCTGGAATCAGCAGTAGTTTTTGATGCATTAGCAGATGCAGTCTTAGTAGCAGCTGCATTAGTAGGCGAGTTTCCAGAGGGACAGACAGGGTAGTCTGTCAGAATTCAAGAAGTTTGCCCCTAATCCATTTCGAGGCACCGAAGAGCCTCTAGATGCGGAGGCTTGGATAAAGGGGGTGGATAAAGTTTTTGTGACCCTGCGGTGTGCTGAAGCTAATAGGGTCTTATTTGCCTCTTTTCTGCTTGAGGGAGAGGCTGAAGATTGGTGGAAGTCAAAGGTATCAAGGAGAGGTAGTGATATCTCCTTGATCACCTGGGATGACTTCAGGGTAGCCTTTTATGATAAGTACTTTTCTTCCAGCATTCAGCAGGAGAAGTTTTCTGAATTCAATCTACTTCAGTAGGGAGATATGACAGTTTCTGAGTATCTCGATAAGTTTGAGGAGCTGTCTCGGTATGCTTCTACCTTGGCTAGTAGTGATTTTGATAGAGCCAAGAAATTTGAGGATGAGTTGCGGCAGGGAATTCGAAGGGAGGTCTCTAACTTTGAGTTGACCACCTATAGAGCTGTGGTCAATAAAGCCTTGATCATTGAGAGAGGCCATAATGAGGCTCTAGCTGTCAGGGATAGAGCCTTGAGGAGGGCATATGCAGCTAGAAGTACACCTGTCCAGAGTTCTCGAGGGTCCTATTCTGGGATGAAGATGTCAGCTATATCCACCTCAGGACCTGGATCGAGGAGAGTCTTGAGCTGCTATTCTTGTGGTGGCCCTCATCTTCAGAGATCATGTCCCCAATATGTTCGGAAATGCTATACCTATCACAAGCCGGGTCATCTTTCCTTCCAGTGCCCAGATAGGCAGCAGTCGAGCCATCAGGCACCGCCACCCCGAGCTGCTACTACACAGAAGCCGATGACTCAAGGCAGGGTGTTTGCTTTGACACAGCAGGATGCTCACGCATCCAATACCATGGTGACAGGTGAGATTATGGTTGCTTCTATTCCTGCTTATGCTTTATTTGATCTGAGAGCTACTCATTCTTTCATATCACCCATCTTTGTGAAGAAGTGTGAGTCCCTAAGTCCTGAAGAATTGGAATCTCCAATGGGAATTGCCATACCCAATGGAGACATTGTGATAGTAGATTTGGTTTGTCGAGCTTGTCAAATCAGTGTGGGAGGCTGAGATATGATGGCACACTTACTGATTCTGGACATGGCAGACCTTGATATAATTCTGGGGATGGATTGGCTGGCATCATATCATGCCTCTGTAGACTATTTCAAGAAAGAGGTGAGATTTCAGATTCCAGAACACTCAGAGTTCATCTTTAAGGGGGGTAGGCCTAAAGATACTTTAGGTCTAATTTCCGCTATGGATGCCCGGAGATTGATGAGGAAAGGATGTGAAAGCTTTCTAGCAGTAATTTTCGATAGCCAGCGATAGCAAGACAGAGACCTGGGTAGTGTCCCAGTGATTTAGGAATTCCCAGATGTGTTTCCAAAAGACCTTCTGGGAATGCCACCAAATCGGGAGTTAGAGTTTGCTATTCATTTGCTTCCTAGATCTGGGCCTATTTCTAAAGCTCCATATAGAATGACACCGATAGAGTTAAAGGAGTTGAAGAAGCAGTTACAGGAACTTCTAGATAAAAGATTCATTCGACCGAGTGTATCACATTGGGGAGCCCCTGTACTATTTGTGAAAAAGAAAGATGGAAGTTTCCGACTGTGTATTGACTATAGAGAACTAAATAAGGTCACAGTACGGAATCAGTATCCCCTGCCCAAGATTGATGATCTATTCGATCAATTGCAGGGAGCGCAGGTGTTTTCCAAAATAGATCTACACTCTGGATACCATCAGTTGAAAATTAAAGCAGAGGATGTTCTAAAGACTGCATTTCGGACCAGATATGGGCATTATGAATTTCTGATAATGCCTTTTGGTCTGATAAATGCCCCTGCAGCCTTCATTGATATGATGAACAGAGTTTTTAAGCCTTATTTGGATCTGTTTGTTGTTGTATTCATTGATGATGTCCTTATTTATTCTAAGAGTCAGCAGGAGCATGCAGAGCAACTAAGGATTATCTTGCAGATTCTCAGAAAGCAGAAATTATATGCTAAGTTCTCGAAATGCAAATTCTGACCGGAGAGTATTGCATTTCTGGGGGGTATTATATCGAAAGAGGGATTGTCAGTGGATCCTAAGAAAGTGGAAGCTATTATGAATTGGAGCAGACCAACCACCGTATCTGAGGTGCGCAGTTTTCTGGGCCTTGCAGGGTATTACAGGAGATTTGTTGAGGGCTTTTCTAAGATAGCGGTACCCTCAACCCGCTTGACTCAGCAGAATGTGAAGTTTGAGTGGTCTGATGATTATGAGCAAAGCTTTCAAGATTTAAAAAGGAGGCTTGTATCAGCTCCTATTTTAGTTCTACCTTCAAGTTCTGAAGGCTTTACCATATACAATGATGCTTCCAAAATGGGTCTTGGCTATGTGCTAATGCAAAATGGGAAGGTTATTGCCCATGCATCCAGACAATTGAAGCCCTATGAGCAGAACTACCCTACCCATGATCTAGAGCTTGCAGCTGTAGTATTTGCTTTAAAGATCTGGAGGCACTATTTATATGGTGAGTCATGTGAGATATTCACTGATCATAAGAGTTTGAAGTATATCTTCACTTAGAAGGAGCTGAATATGAGGCAAAGATGATGGTTGGAGTTGATAAAGGACTATGACCTCACCATCAGCTATCATCCAGGAAAGACAAATGTAGTTGCTGATGCCTTGAGCTGCAAGTCATCAGGTGGGATGGCCTCTCTGATTACCCTTCAGTAGTCTATTCTTCATGATCTTGAAAGGCTGAGTATTAAGGTACGACCACGTAATCTCAAGGCTCAGTTAGCTGCTTTGATAGTTCGACCCACCTTGATTGATAGGATTAAAGCAGCTCAGTCTGAGGATGCATCCTTGCAGAAATTCAGAAAAGTAGCAAGCTCAGGTCATAGTGATTTTCAGATCTACATTGATGGTTCACTGAGGTTTGGCTCCAGATTGTGTGTTCCAAACAATGCAGAACTGAAGGCTGAATTGATGAAGGAAGCTCATAGTACTCCATACACTGTTCACCCTAGGAGTACTAAGCTGTATAGGGATCTAAGAGAGAATTTTTGGTGGCAGGGAATGAAGGACATAGCTCAATTTGTGGCCAAGTGTTTGACCTGTCAATAGGTAAAAGCTGAGCATCAGAGATCAGCGAGACTTCTGCAGCCTCTTGCTATTCTGCAGTGGAAGTAGGAGAACATTACTATGGACTTTGTGATCGTCTTACCTCGCACTCCCAAAGGAAATAATGCCGTGTGGGTGATAGTGGATAGGTTGACAAAGTCAGCCCACTTTCTACCTTTTAAAGTGGGTGTATCTCTGGAGAGGCTAGCTAGATTGTATATAGAGGAGATTGTCAGATTGCATGGAGTGCCTGTTTCTATTGTATCTGACAGAGATACCCGTTTTGTATCGTAGTTTTGGAAGAGTCTGCATCAGGCTTTAGGGACCAAGTTGCATTTTAGTACCGCCTTTCATCCACAGACAGATGGTCAGTCTGAGAGAACTATCCAGATTTTAGAGGATATGTTGAGATCCTGTATGCTAGATTTGGGTGGTGCCTGGGATGATCATATGCCACTGGTGGAGTTTGCTTATAATAATAGCTATCAGTACAGTATTTAGATGGCGCCTTATGAGGCATTATATGGTCAGAGGTCTAGATCACTTGTTTGTTGGGAGGATGTGGGTGAGAAGCAGATTTTAGGCCCTGAGTTGGTGCAGCTCACTATAGACAATATTAGACTAATCAGGGGTAGACTGCAGACAACACAGAGCAGACAGAAGAGTTATGCAGACAAGCATCAGCGGGGCTTGAAGTTTAAGGTTGGGGATCATGTTTTCCTCAGAGTATCTCTTACTAAAGGTGTCATGAGATTTAGGACCCGGGGCAAGCTTAGCCCTAGGTTTGTGGGGCCTTTTGAGATCTTGAGTAGAGTGGGAGAGGTGGCATATCGATTGGCCCTACCTCCTGCTCTTTCAGGAGTTCATGATGTGTTCCATGTTTCTATGTTGAGGAGATACACTTTGGACCCCAACCATGTGATTGATTGGGAGCCTCTGCAGTTGAGTCAGGATCTTTCTTATGAGGAGTAGCCTGCTAGGATTGTTGATCAAAAGGAGCAGGTACTGCGGCACCGAGTCATTTCCTACGTTAAGGTCCAGTGGAGCCATCATTCAAAGAGAGAGGCTACGTGGGAGCTTGAGAAGGAAATAAAGACCAAGTATCCATAGCTTTTTGAGTCCTAAGGTATGTTATTTCGAGGACAAAATTATTTCAAGGGGGGTAGGATTTGTAATGATTAAGAATGGATTAAGATAAGTTAATCTAGATTAGCCTTGATTAAATAATAATAATAATAATGATAAGAATCCACTGTATACTGAATTCTCTCGTGTCTTCGTGAGTGTTCCATAGTGAATGGAGAGAGAAAATTCAGTAAGGATAATCGATAGTGGGAGGAGAGAACAAGAGTCTTCACGACGAAGCTAACAACTGGACCACTCTTTTGTTCTCTTTTTCTTCTCCACTTCACTTCTTCCTCTCCTTTCTTTCGTTCTCCCTGCATCCGGGCTGGTAAACCACCATTGGAGGGTGTAGCTTGAACCCCCTTCACCGTGGAGTATCACCGGAGCTGGAGTTGACACTGTCAGTGAGGTAGGGAGGTTAGAAAAATATCGCGTTATTTTCCTCTGTTCCATCTTCCATTCCTTTGTTCCTTGACCATTTCGTCAATTACAGCTGATAGGGTGGGAGATCTTCTAATTAAAGAATAGGGGAGGATCCCTGGAGCGAGGCGAACTTCCAGGGAGGTTTATATCATCGCCGGCAACTCCGGCAAGGCGAAGGTAAAATTTCTCCTCCTCTATTTTCAATTTTTAAACAGAGAAACTAGTGAAATTTTGAAAAATTCGTGACTTAGTTAATGCCAGAGTGCTCACCGAGGAGCGGGGGTGTTGCTGCGGCCGCCGCCACAGTGGTCGGAGCACGTACGAGAGAGAGGGAGAGAGATGCATGCGAGAGAGAGAGAGATGAGAGAGAGAGAGAGCAAAGAGAGGGAGAGAGAGTAGAGAGAGTAAAGAGGGGGAGGGAGACGGGAGAGAGAGCAGAGAGAGGGAGATCTGGAGAAGAGAAGAAGAAGAAGAAGAAGAACAAGAAGAGGGAAACAGGGGAATTGTGGCACTCGCATCGAGGTTGGTGTTGGGTGCTCACGTGAAGAGGGAAGGGAGTGAATGCGTGAAGGAAGAAGGCTGCCTTCTTATTGGGCTGGGCCTAAACCAGTGAACCAGGGAAGAAATTCAAGCCTTGAGGCTAATTTTAAATTAAAAAAATGGGAAGAAATGTTAGAATATAATTATAGAATTCATAGGGATTGGCTAGACTCACTCCAAATATTCAAATCTGAGTTTAGAAATGCCTAATTTTATCTCTTTTTCAACTAAAAATCATATGGTGTTCATGCTGAGTTGAAATAAAAGGATTTAAATGAGCTCAAGGAAACGTATTTATTTAAATTTATATTGATCAAATCTGATCTTGAAAACTAAACCATTGTGATTAGCACTGAGTCTAGTTTTGGTGATGATGTTTAAATCGATAAACGACCAAGGTAATCATAGAAAAATTTACCGACGAAAGTAGAGGCATTTTTGTAAATATTGCAAAGTTAGCAAAAACTTGTAAACTAGAAAATAATTAAATTTGGGATAAAAAGCAGTAAGTAGGGGGTTGCTAGACATTGAGTGAGAGGGCTAAAAGAGTTATTTTCAGATTTTAGGCTAGAGGGGTAAAATGATAATTTTTTTGATTATGGATTTTGATAAATTGATTATTTATATGGGATTATAGGTGATCGCTGACTACACATGTTGCATTGAGGAGTTATTGAAGTAACGATTTGAGGTAGGAGTAATATAGCATAATATAAATGTAATATAGCATGATATAATATAGCATGATATAATATAATATAATAATATTAAATTATATTATCTTGTTACGTTGAATAGGATGTCCAACTTCTTAGTTCATGGGAGCTGATCCCCAATAATAATTACTTGAGTAATAGAAGTTATTAGTGACCAACCCATTTGGGAAATAGAAACCGATGAACCATTTAATGTAAGGACTTAATAACGTAAGTCCGTCCCGGATGTCATGAAGCCATGTTCTTCTTTAATCATATCATTCCCTCATCATAACAAACCGGATAAGTGACAGCTTGTTAATCCTACGGCTGTCAAAAAAAAAACCTCATCATAACGACTTCCTCTCCGCTCGTCCCTCCCTCACGCCTCACTTCCGTCACTAGGGTGAAGAACTCGGGATCTCATTAAGGAGCAAGAAAGAAGGTTAGTCCGTCCCAGACACCATTAAAGCTATGTTTTTCTTTAATCATATCAGTTTTGCTTAGGATAGGTGACAGTTCATTGTTAATCTGACGGCTGTCACAAAAAAAAAAAAAAAAAAACCCTTTGATCTCACAGAGCGGCTCCAACGGGAATTGAACCGAGAAGCGACTCAGGTAATAAATCGGTTCCAGATACCGCTAGAACTTCCACTCCCCAACCATCACGCCTCCTTGCTGCCTCACGCTCTCACTCCCTCGTGCTCAGAAATTACAATGTATAAATAACACTCCCTCACGCCTCCCCCATCATCACGGACCGAATAAGCGACAACTCGTTGTTAATCCGACGGCTGTCAGAAGAGCCTCTAATCTCACGGATCGGTTGGAATGGGAATTCAACTGGGAAGCGACTACCGTTCCGGATGCTATAAATACTTCCACTCATCCCCCATTCATGCATCGCTTCCTTTCTTTCTCATTTTCCTTTATCCGACATCTCTTAATCTTTTTTCTCCGCCCTCTGCTGTTCGAAACCAAGAAAGACTGCCGAAGATGACGATGCTGCTGCTGCCGGGCTTCCAGTTCATCCCGACTGATCAAGAGCTCCTCGACTCCTACCTCAGAAGGAAGATCCTTCATCTGTCGCTTCCATCTAATGCCATCATCGAAGCAGATGTCTACAATGACCATCCCGAGAACCTAACTGGTAGTTAGCAAATTTTGGATTCTTTCTTATGTTCGTAATCATGTCTTGTTATTTTGTTGTTAATCGGTCTCTCTTTTCTTTTCTTTTTTTTTTTTCTTTCCTCTCTATGTTTAATCAAGCTTTGGTATTTTGAAAATTTTAATAGCTTCTTATTGTTTCAGTTCGATATCAGATGACGAATGAATATTGTGAATGGTTCTTTTTTACTTGGACGACTCGGATACGTACAAGTGGTGGCAGTCGGGCATCTTGGATTGCAAGCTCGGGACGATGGAAGGCCACCACAGGCATTAAAAAGGTGCTTAATTACAACCGCAACATCCTTGGCTGGAAGCAAAATTTTAGCTACATGAAGCAGAGCCAACTGGTGGAGAGGAGAAGAGTGTATGGCTTATGAAAGAATACTCCATCAACCAACTGCAAAAACAAGATGATACGAGCGGCTCAAAAGAGGTAACGAACATATGTGATGATCATCTTCAATAATTTCTCCAATTCCACTGATTTCTATGATATTTTAATTTTTAAAAATTTATATGTAAGTAAAATCGCTTACACATGTATCCATTTTGATTTATTTGTTGCAGTTGAAACAGTGGGTAATATGTAAGATTTATCTAACACCAAAAGCCCGTGCGGCTTACATGCAACTGTAATCTCAATCAGGAGCTGAACTTTACATACAATCAACCCAAAAATTGCTGGTTACTCCCATGGTGGTGTTCAATTGACTGACCTCACCCTACCGAAGCTTATCGACGTGTCTGATGCGACTGATGATGGCAACTTCCTTCCAAAATTTATTTACGAGGAGTTAGAAGAGATAGCTGCAATACCTACAAATGCAAATAGAATGTCAATACATCATAATATGCAGATGGGCCAAAGCATTATTTTTCAAAATTTATCACCCCGATGACTATCATATTAGAAATCTTTTTTGTAGTCGTGAGGATCATATGAGGAAATTACATGGATGTGTTGCTCCATGATAAAATATATTGTTGTTCTCAGGAAAAAGATTGTATAAGCAGCAATTAGTTCAGAAATAAAGCAAGCAAATTTGTTGGAATAAAAAAATAATAATAACATAGATATTGATATTTCTTTTTATTTTAATCATTATTCTATATATTACATGGATCTACCCACTATATGAACTTTTAATGTAAAATAAGTATAAATCATGAATAATGTAATTTTTGTCAACACAATTAATATATAATGGAAAAAATACGTAAAATTAATCAAACTAATTAATATTCTTTATTCTTTCAAATAATAAAATTTTCAAAGCATCTCAAAAAAAAATTATTCTTTCTTTAAAAAAAAGAATTGGCTATTCAAATGCCATAAGTCAATAAAAATAATTTACTTCTATGTTTGTAACGACTGTTGAAAAATAATCACTTAAAAAATCTCATGGACCATAAGGCAAAATTGTTTTCTCCCAAATTTGAAATTGTTTTCTATGGAGAGAAAGGTTAGCCAAGTAGCCCATGCTGTCGTCACCTGAGTCTTGACGATAAAGCTCTAGGCTCCATCGTAGGCCAAGCCATCGTCAAACACTCTCTCTATGGGCAAGCAGGGCAAGAAGCGAGCCAAGGAGCACCGCGCTCAGCGCCTCCAAGAAATCTTCGAGCTCCGTAAAATACCCTACTCTCCTCTCCAAAGGTACTGTGATCTCACCCGAATCCCCTCGACCCCCATAACCCATTTGACACACCTATGGTACTCTTTTTATATGCCCGTCTCCTATTGTAGATAGTGGTCATCGGAGACGGTTGCCACCATGATCGGGGCCAATTGCAGAATCGGGTATGAGGTCACGCAGCAGCTCGTGGGCAATGGTTTGTGTGTCATTCTCACCTCAAGAGACGCTGATCGAGGCCGTGAGGCTACAAATGCGTTACAAGAACGGGGTCTGAATGTGGATTCATACCTGCTTGATGTCTTGGATGCCGCCTCCGTTGAATCGTTTGTGAAATGGGTAACATCTGATAGGGTATTGAGTTAGTAACTTGTATAAGAAAACGCTTGAAATCTTTTTTATTTTTGCTCATATTTTCTATCGAGGATAGGAAGCAAAGATATACAAGTATCTTCCATGAAAAGAATTCCTTGTAGCATCTTAAAATCTTTTTTTTTGGTTCATGGTCAGAATGGTCTTCCTGTAGTGGGCGTTTGGTGAGGGATTTGGTATTATCTTAAGTTGTGTTTGGTGCATCGCCAGATAATCCTGAAAGATAATATGGATTGCCTGCAAGATAGATTATCACTGGATAGATTGCCAGTAATGTTGATTACTGTGTTTGGTATACACAGGCAATGTTGCAATAATATTGATTACTGTATTTGGTATGACAACCAGATTACCAGTAATGTAACATCAAATTTCCAAAATACCCTTTAAGTCAAATTTATTAAAAATTGATATATTATTACATGTTTGGCAATATTAAAAATTGATATACTTGAGATCTGTGCAGGAAAAAAAATCCCTATTTGTGTTGTTTTATGGAAAAACAAACACAACGCTATGGTTGCTTTGTAATCAAAAAAAAAAAAAAAATTAAGATCTGGAGCGAAAAACATACTATTTGACAAACATCACTGATTTGTGCTGTTTTATGGAAAACAAACACCACGCTACGGTTGCATTGCAATCAAATAACAACTTGAGATTTGGAGCCAAAAAAATACTATTTGATAAATACCACACTGTGCTTGCATTGAAATCAATAAAAAAAACTTCAGATCTGGAGCGAAAAGAAAAAAAATCACTACTTCTACTGTTTTATGGAAAAACAAATGCCACGCTGTGGTTGCATTGAAATCAAAAAAAAAACTTGAAATCTGGAGCGAAAAAAAAAATACTGCTTCTACTGTTTATGGAAAAACAAACATGATGCTGTTGTTGCATTGAAATCAAAAAAAACTTGAGATCTGGAGTGGAAAAAAAAAATCACTACTTCTACTGTTTTATGGAAAAACAAACACCATGTTGTGGTTCCATTGAAATAAAAAAAAACCTCGACATCTGAAAGGGAACCTTTTTATGGAAAAACAAACACCACGCTGTGGTAGCATTAAAATTAAAAAAAAAAAAACTTAAGATCTGGAGTGGAGAAAAAAAAACTCACCAGGAGTGAAAAAAATCCACTATTTATGCTTTTTTATGGAAAAATAAATACCACTGCAATCTGAATTGCCTCACCGGTGGCGATCTTCTCGAAGGCGACGGCGAGGGAGCTCACCAGCGACGTAAGAGGAGTGGGAGTAGGGTAAGCACGGTGAAGGGAGAAGGGGAAAAGCATACAGAAGGATGGGTTCTGTTTTCATGGAAGAGAAAGGGACAAGGCATTTTTGTCCAAAAAAATTATTACCAGATTACCACATCTTTGGTAATCTGGATAGCCACCCCTCCCTCAAGCAATCTGGATTGCCTCATGAGAGGTAATCCAGATTACCACTGCAAGATAGATTACCATTAAAAAAACATATCAAACCTAGTTATCTGGTGGGCCCAGTTTAAATTGCCGGCAATCTGGATAGATTACTGGCTACCAAATGCAACCTTAGTGATTTTGGATCATTGGTGATCCTAATCTTAGGGTGATCTCATTTTCAATGATCCTGATCACTTTATTTAATTTGATATATTATAGTGATAAAGGATCATTAGGGATCTAACATCACCATATTTGGTATGCCATGTGAATCCAAAATTACTAAGTATAAAATATCAAAATTATCCTTATTATATTTACATTATATTACTATAACACATATAATATAACACCATATAATAAAATATATTAAATTATACCATATACTATAATATATAAACTAATATTATATTATATGTTAATATTATATACATAATATAATTTAGTACGATATACATTGTATTATATTATATTATAATAGATAAATAATAATATTGTTACAAATCTAAAAGATAAGGTTAATATATAATTAAACATATCTATATTACATAATTTATATATTCTTTTACATATTTTAGCTATGTCAAGCCGAATACAAGTGAGCAAGGCCCACCTCAAGTTCAGCTTGGTTATGTTTCAAGCTCGCAATTATGTTATCTTTGGCTTATTTGCTAATTGAACAAGCTCATTTCAAGCTGAATTTCAAGCCAAACACAAACTGCGTATGAACAACTAGTTTGGTTGATAGCCCAAATTGTATGTTTGGCTTTCTGAAATGCTCATTGCATGTGGAAGCTTTCAAAAGATGTTATGTCAAAGTAGATATGAGTTAAGGACAGAGATCTCCATGGGAGTTTAGGACAACCAAAAAGCCATTAGTATCATGTGTTAGATTCTGCTATGAACTGTCAGGAAAAATGGAATATTTAATAATATAATGGGCTCTGTCAAGTGATGAAACCAGCTGGTAATAAAGACTTTTGCTTATAAAATCTTTTATTATGAATACAATATTTCATTATAGTTTCATGTAGTTTTGGACATTTTGATCACTAAGACTACTGGAAAGGAGGATATTAAGGAAATATTAGAAAATAAACAGTCTCTACTTTTCATCCTTAGGACATCTAAATCGAGAAGATGTGTAGGAGAGAGTTTATCTGGAATCTTATTTTGGTTAGATACCTGACTTTTTATTTCGATGGTTATGTCTGATGTAATAATACATGTCAATAACTTAAAATAAGGAAATGAAGTGGTATGAATTGGTTTCCGCAAATCACCTTGGTTATTTTATCAATTTCTTTTATAGTTTCTTCAATGAAACTTTCACCTTGAGTTCTCTGGTAGTAGTCCATGTCATTTGTGCCTAATTTGGGAGACCTGAGGAATGAGTGACTCTAAGATAGTTGTGCATTCACTCATATGGCTTTATTTGTGGGAAAGAGATCCATATGATGTCATACTATGGGATAGGGCTATAGGCTACTTTTTAGAGATGGCAAATTATGTAAATAGATCATAAATGGATCGTGTCAACTTAATAGTATAACAAAAAATGCGTCAACTAGAACACCACTCACATGTTAATCATGTTAGAAATGTAGATCTGAACACGACTTGTGTATTATGAGGGTTACACGACATAACCCATATAACTTGAAATCAGATTTTACTCCAATCTGTGCGACCCATATAACCCATCTAATATTAATTCAATCATAAAACAATTATGTATTTATAATCATCACAAAGCACCAACAAAAATCCTTTCATTCAAGAGGATAAAAAGAGATAAATATAAAATCCTTATGTAAATATATTGTCATCATTTGCCTCAACAATGAATTGCTTAAAGTACATTTGATGGCATTTTTCTCATGAGGAATACTAATGCAAATTTTAAATTCAATAACAATAAGTAGTGGCATTAGTGAACTTAGCAGTCCCCTTCCAATTCCATGAAAGAATCAACATGGAGCTACGCAAGTAATTTTTCCTTCTATTTTTCTTATTTTACATAAGGAACAAAGATGTACAAATAATTTTCTAACACAAATTAAATAGGTCTAATGGGTCATATCTGAGTTTGCAGATCAATTATGGGTTAGTAGGTCAACCCAAGATATAACTTATTTATTAATCGTATTTAACAGAACAACCTAATTTTGACCCAAACCCGTTCATGCTTAACTCAAACCCACTAATTGTATATTGAGTTTGAATCATATTCATGGGTCGTATCCAAAATTATCACACATGCTACTTGGAAACTAGTGTATGAGTTATCAGTGAGGTTTTGAGCATCTTAATCTCATTCTTAGGGGAGCCAATATGTCAGCAGATTCAATTACTTTAGAGGTGCGCAGAGATTAATTTATAATATTCTTTCTTTGTGTTATTTTCTATCATTCTATTCTATTGTTCTACCAGTTGTTGCACTTATATCACGCATCATTGTTTCTTGTTGTTACGTATGGATTAGGGTTATTGTAGCATAAGACACTACATTGTGTATGATATTCTTGATTCTTCATAGATATTCCATCTAGCAAGACTAGGCATTTCTTGAGAGGAGTCTCCTAAGTGCAGAATAATAAAGAACCTGAATGGTAAGGGGCTTAAAAATTGTTGATTATAAAAGGACATGTATGAAGGTTTCAGGATTTTCACAAGAAATAAAATCTCTTCTAGCAAACTCAGAGGGAAGTTTTCATGAAAGTTGGGATAAAGGGCATACAAGCAATAGTGGAATATGCTGTTGAACTCAATTGCAACTAGTGCTTTTTTTGGAATTTAGGTCCTTTTGGTGTAAATTGAATAATGGAAAACTTTGAGTTGCCACTCTGATTTGCTTCTGTGGTTGAATGAGAGTAATTCATCTAGACTGTACCTAGAACTCTGTGATGTAACACATGAGAAGGTTGAACTCTGTGATGTAACTCTGAGTTGCAGGCAATCAGCTAAAGTCAAAATATTATCAAAATAGTGTAGTATCTTGGGCCCTGGAGAAATTATCTAGTGTTTCCCAGGACATGCTTTGTGGGTTGCTGGTGGTTCATATCATTCCCATACACAAACTGCTAGGTTTATGATTAATCAAAATGTTTTCTGATTTGTGTGATTATTGGTGTCTTTGGTTAAACCCACTTCTGAGAATTCTCTATGCTAGTCTGCATGCTCTGTATGGGGAAACAATTGGAAATTGTAATAATTCAACAATGTAACAAGTTGGCTGAACCTTCTCTTATATTCAAAGAACTTCACTATTTATAAAGATTGTATGTTGATTTTGTGACATTCTCCTGAATGTATGTTGATATATGACTCTGGAATATGGACTAATAATTTTACTTATCATGATCTTGTAAAAGGCAAAACTGAAAATTAAGATGAAAATTTTAATGTTGTGTAACTAATTTGGTGCAAACTGCCCATGTAGAACACTCTTTATTTCTTAGGATATACAATTGGCCTGGTAATGATCTCTGTGGCATTTCTAGATAACTTAATGCTCCTATCTTTCTCCATTATGGTGGAAATCTTGCAAGCTTGAATCATAATATGCTCAACCATGTTGCACGTAAATAATGCAGGTGTCAATTTTAATATAGGTTCAGATAATTCTATTGAATTTGCTGAGAAGGTTATTGCCACAAATTATTATGGCACAAAACAAATGATTGAAAATATGATCCCAATGATGAAACCTTCTGCTTCTGGTGCTCGCATATTGAATGTAAGCTCAAGACTTGGCCGTGTTAATGGCAGACGAAATGTAAGTCAGTGGAAACTCTTCTTTCTTTTCCTCTCTCTCTCTCTCTTTCTCACTTTCTTTTAAAAAAAATACATTATAATTGCATGCCGCTATCACTAATTTGCGCTTGTAACCTAGAGAATCATAAGGTGGGAATAAATTTACCCTGTTCATGCTATTATATATGTTTTTTGAATGGCAGCAACTATATAAAACTGGATGACATATTTAATCATTTGGCGGAGAATAGGTGATACTATCTTAAGAGAGCAACTGTTGAGAGATGAATACTTGTTTGAGGAACTTTTTGATGGTATGGTTGTGAAATTTCTCGAACAATTTAAGCAGGGAAGTTGGGCATCAAATTGGTGACCTCAAATGTTCACCGACTATTCAATATCGAAGCTGGCAGTCAATGTCTACACTAAAAGATCAGAAGATCTACGTCAATTGTTGTTGTCCAGGCTGGGTAAAGACTGCCATGACAGGTTGGGCAGGAAATATTTCAGCTGAGGAAGATGCAGATACTGGAGCCTGGGTTGTCCTACTACTCAGTCAACCAGTCATTACAGGAATTTTTTTCACTAAGAGGCGTAAAATAAGCTTTTAAATAATATTTTTCAGCCAAGTATTCTATATGGTTTCTTTTGTCCCAAGGTTTGCTTCCTTGCTGACTGGTCTTAAATTAGCCCAAGAGAAATTATGGTAAAAAAATGTAGAAAGACTGAGCACTTAGTGATACATGGTGCAATTCTGCCATTGAAGTGGCAGAGGAAGAAAGGGTCACACTGTTTCTTGAAGTCTCCGCTGATGACGTAGTCACTGGTTGTTGACCTTAGATGGTCCGTTGTGATTTCTAGCATTCTGCAAGGAATTATACTGGAAAGATGAGCTTGTAGTTAAAGGGCTTGAATGTTTTGTACTCTTCAGGGTAGGCAATGATATTCCAGCTCGATGGTTTAATGATGGTGTCTTAGTGCCATATTGGAGTTGAAGTATCTCATTCTTGAGAACCTTGGGGCATCAACAGGATGCACTCTGCAAGAACAAGCTGGGTTTTAGAAGGATGAAGTTTTAAAATGATGGCTTCAATTCTTCTATATTCTGTAAAGGATTATGCATATGATCATGTGCTATTAATAGTGTTTCTCACTTTTTCTTATTGGAATTCCAAAATGTGTGCCTACGTTGCATCTATCATTTGCGTTTTCCATGCTTTCCAGTCACAACTCTCTCACTTAAATTTCTTTGAAGATTCTAAGCTCGAAAGGCATAAACAATCGCATAATTCGTAATGGTATGGATCACCCTTTCATGGCCTAATGAGCATAGGATAGCCTGCCACGAGCCGAGTGTCGAACGAGGCATTGGAGCAGTGGCTATCCTTCTTGGAAATCCATGGCTGAGAAGCTTGACCAATTAACTAAGGTTTATTTGGATGAGCAGAGATGTTGACTGAGATCTATGATGCATGACTTTAAGGTTTCTGATAGCAGTGGAGGGCTTGGGACAATTCCACGAATTCTATGGGAGTCTTTTAGAGCGCAGTGTCAACTGAGTTCCTCTGATTACTGGGGCATTTGAAAAGTTTACTTTAGTAGCGAGCAATATTAATCACAATACTCGCAACTTTTGACTTCAAATTGATTGTGCTGATTTAGAATTCTTCAAGACCAAGATTCTTAATATTGCTGGCATTTTACTTTTACCCATTACTGATCATCTAGCATACAAATAATCATTAACCTCATGACAATTTTATAATTTTAGAACTCATATTGTTAGACAGGCTTTATATGAGCCTAAAAGATGATGCATATCAATGAGATTTCCTGGCATGGCATAGCACATGAGGAATGCATTAGTCGTGACACCTAAAAGATTAAAACCTGCCTCAAATAGACCTTTGCCATCAGATTCTCCATTTAACAAGTAACATGTATATAATTATATTTAATATATTATTAAAAATTATAATATCATTATTAATTATAATATCATAATATATTATTTTTATAATATCAATTATAATATAATAGTGTAATATTAGCATACTATATTAAAAAATCGTATAGTATTATAATATTTTATATTATATTACTTTAATGTCTCAACCTTCAATCATGAACCTGATTCAGTGGCTCTACGACACAGCCACATATTCTTAAATCGAACCTTAAGAGCACGCAAGGCCTGCTAAACCTTTGCACATACAAAATACAATTGCGGAAGCTAAAATTCAATTATATCACTTTCCATATCAGGTAACAATCCTTTAACTTTTTAATCGATCAATACAGGATGAAAAGAAACCTCTAACTACCATCCCTAAAATTTTGATTTATTAAGTAAACATCTTCCTTATCTGCTGCAAAAAAAGAAAAAAAAGTATGGGATGAGCTAAAAAGCCCAGTAGAACTTTTACACTTACTATCATGAATATGCCAAATAAACAATTTAGTATAGCCAAATTATGCTTGAACAAAAAATATCATAATATACATTTGTATAACCATATGAAAGGCCAATGAAATCCATACATCATAAGAACATCCAAACCATCCAAATAACCATACCCATAGCCAAACCATAAAATCCAGATAATAACATCAAAACATCAAAATAACCACATCAAAACATCAAAATAAACACCGTGCCCCGATACCCACAACCATGGTCAAAACAACCATAATACCCAAATAACCACCACCATACTGAAACTATTGAAAACCACACTATAGCCATACTAGCCACCACATCTAGATAACCGCATCTGAAAAACCACACCATCCATGCACCCACACACCAAAACATCAAAGTAACCACCGCGCCCCGATACCCACAACCATGGCCAAAACAACCATAATACCCAGATAACCACCACCACACCGAAACTATTGAAAACCACACCATAGCCATACTAGCCACCACATCCAGATAACCGCATCTAAAAAACCACACCATCCATACACCCGCACACAAAGCATCACTAAGCAAGTCGCTCTCTCTTAGTAAGCAATACGTCCTGCGCCTTCCTGTATAACCTTTACCACAGTATCCATAAAGACATCACTAAGTGAGTTACTCCCTTAACATGTAAGCGTCACAAGAAAAGACTCTTGGTATATACTAATATTCAAGCACAGTATTATTTAT
Organism: Metroxylon sagu; assembly: GCA_017589505.3. Lineage (NCBI taxonomy): Eukaryota > Viridiplantae > Streptophyta > Magnoliopsida > Arecales > Arecaceae > Metroxylon > Metroxylon sagu. The sequence goes on from JACVBY030000089.1 coordinate 45,631, forward strand.
GTAGCAACCTAACCTTGCTATACTTCTCCCGCCCAGATTGATTTACATACTAGTACCCAGCGTAATAACTCAGCCATGTCAACTATTATGACTTTTTCTACTCGACTTTCACGGCCTTTATGCCCTTCCCCAAGCCGTTAATCTAGGCAAGTAGTGATATCATGGTACTTCATTTCATTGTCAAAACTAATACTACGTACCAACAATATCCATCATACACCCCGTATCCCTCCACCAAAGCCACCCCATACCATACTCAGAAGACCAAGCCATACCATTCTACCTCCAGAATACCATCTACCCCATACCCCCTCTAACATAACAAGTCACACTACCTCCAGAACACCAAGATATACCATCCTACCTCCAAAATACCAAACCATCTCATACCACCTCTAGCATACCATGTCACACTATATCTAGAACACCAAACCATACCATCCCCCCTCCTCTCCCCTCCAGAAGACTATGCTATATCACGTTCCGAAAATCCAAAACTTATAACCTCGAATTAAACCCAAAAACCGTTTATAACAAAATAACATACAATCATATATACACAAATCCATAATAATTCATAATGCTCATTTCAAATCAATCAGAGAAAGCCGACAATACAAATATGACATATGCAGGCATGCAAGTTATGAAAACATATTACATAACAGTAAGATGTAAAACTTCTATCTCAAATTGCTACTCCAATAATCTCCTCAATGTAAGTCAAATCAAACGATGATCACCTATAATTCAACATAAGCATTTAATTAATTCATCAAAATTCATAATTGAATAAATTATCATTTTGCCCCTCTAATCCAAAATCCAAAAATGACCATTTCACCTCTCTAATTCAATGGCTCCTAACCCTTAACTAATTTAATCCAAGATTTATTTATCTTCTAATATTACTAATTTTCATTACTTAATTATATTTACAAAAATATCCCTACTAACCAATACTTAATTACCTCAAAGCCCAAACCCGAAAATTAATCAGCCAACCCAACATCTATTTTAAAAGAAGCCCAAACCCGTTAACACAGCTGGCCCATGGCTCGTTCAACCTATTGGGCCAGGACCCACGAGGCCCATACTTGGCCCAACAGGCCAGCCCACTATGACGAGATCATGACGGCAGCAGAGGAGATGATGGCAGCCCCAATGGCTACGGGGGTAAAGCGAAGCCATTTGCGGTGAAGGAAGAAAGATTGAGCGGCGGCGGCGATACCACGGTGGAAGACGAGGAAAATCTGGGAGATGGTCGACGGTGGAGGAGAGGGAGGAATGGGTGGACAGCAGCAGCTTTGGCGATGACGATGGTGGAACAAACAGAGAGGATGGAGGCAAGGAAGAAGGAGGGTGACGATGGCAGCTGATGGATTCACAGAGGTGGAGAAAGGAAGAGGGAGATTGGGGTCGGTTGACGGCGACGACGGAGGGAAGGCGAAGGCGGTCAGCGGAGACGAGAAGGGGAGACGGGGAGATGGGAGGGTGAAGCCGGCAGACAAAAAAAATAGAAAAAGAAACGAGGGAGAAGAAAAGGGAGAAGATGCTGAAAGAGGGAGATCTCAATTCCGTTGTGAAGGGATCTTGGGATCTCGTAAGGACTAAATAAAGCAAGTTTGTCCCCATGTTGGGCTTTAATCATATCACGCTCTCATCATAATGACTAAATAAGGCAAGTACGTCCCCATGTTGGTCTTTAATCATATCACTCTCTCATCTTAACGAAACGAATCGACGGCTGTTCTATTCTCACAGGAATTCAACTGGGAAGCGACTACTGCGTTCCGGATACCATAAATACCATCACCCGTTACCCATTCACACCTCGCTCCTCTTCTTTCTCGTTTTCCTTTTGCCGACATCTCTCAATCTTTTTCTCCTCTCTCCTTTTCTTTCCTCCGACGTCTTTCAATTTTTTTCTCCTGCTGTTCGAAACCAAGAAAGATTGCCAGAGATGATGATGTTGCTGCCATCGAGCTTTCAGTTCATCGTGACTGATCAGGAGCTCCTCGACTCCTACCTCAGGAGGAAGATCCTTCATCTGTCGCTTCCATCCAATGTCATCATCGAAGCGGACGTTTACAATGATCATCCCGATAACCTAACGGATAGTCAGTAAGTTTTGGATTCTTTCTTATGCTCGTAATCATGTCCTTTTTTTTGTTGTTAATTGATTTTTTTTTTTTTTCTTTCTTTCTTCTCTATGTTTTATTAAGCTTTGGTATTTTGAAAATTTTAATAGCTTCTTATTGTTTCATTCGATATCAGATGACGAATGAATATTGTGAATGATTCTTTTTTAAGTTGAATGATTTGAATATATACGGACGGTGGCAGTTGAATATTTTGGATTGCAAGCTCAGAACAGTGAAAGGTCATTAAAGATATTGTAAAGGTGCTCAATTTAAATAGCAACTTTTTCGGTTGAAAGCAAAATTTTTTCTACATGGAACTGAACCCTTTCGATGGAAACGAAAAAAAGGGTGTATGGCTTATGGAGAAGTACTCCATCAACCAACTTCAAAAACAAGAGACAAGCCATTCAAAAAAAAGGCAATGGAGATTGTGACACCCGGTTATATATATATATAAAAAATCGCGAATCGTCCCGAAGTTTCCCTCGTTGCGGGCAGCTGGTCTAAACCTCTCTCGTTGCCTCTTTTCTCTTCTTAGTGTCATTGTGCTCTCTCTTTTGTATTCATTAGCGACACCCCTGTCTCTGCCCCCTTCCCTCTCCTTTCCTCCACCGGCTTCTTACCTTCGTCTCTGCCACCGCTGCCGATGACCCTTCTCCTTCACCGAGCTCGTGCACCACTGCCCTCATGAGCGTTGCCACCTCCCTCTCCTTCGTCGTGGCACCTCCCTCCGCTTACCATCGCTGCTGCTATCGTGTCTCCCTTCTCTCTGTTTTTCCCTACCAGCGACCCAAGAGGATCTTCGTTCGCTGACGACCATGGCTGCTGCCTCTCTTCCTTCCTCACCGTCTCCCTCTGTTTTCTTACCACCAGCACCGCCACCGCTAGCACCACCGCCGCCGACCTCTTTCTCCTCTAGCCGGAATCCACAGCGCCACTGCCTCTCCTTCCTATTTCTTCTCCACCAACCCAGCAGATCTGGCCCCTGCTACCACCGTTCATCTCCCCATCCATCACCTCCGCCCACAGCCTCTCTTTCCCTCCATGATCTCGCCGAGCTCCAGTGTCAACGTCGGCTCCTTATCGTTGCCGATGTCCTACGCCTTCTCGCCGTTGGCCTTGACTCCTTCCTCCGCCTACTACCGCCGCTACTGTTGCCGTCCACTGCCTTCTCATCTCGGCCTCCGTCCACCTGCGCTGCTGCCTCGCTGCTCGACCTCCTCCGCTGTAGCCTCCCAACCACCGTTGCCACTCTCCGCTTCCTTCCTCCTCTAACCTCACGGTAAACCTCTCCCCTGTATTCTAGAATTTCAGCTGGGCAAGGGAAGAGATGGGCTAATGGGCTAAGCATGGATGGGCCGGCGAGAAGAGAGAGAGAAGAGAGACCGTTGGCGGTGAGAGGGAGAAGGGGGAGAGACGAGAGAGAGAGAACAGAGTGAGGGAGGGAGACGAGAGAGAGGGAGAGAGACGAGAGAGAGAGAACAGAGAGAGGGAGGGAGATGGGAGAGAGAGCAGAGACAGGGAGGCCGGAGAAGAAGGAGGAGGAGGAGGGAGGGATGGCACTCGCGTCAAGGCAAGAGAGGGGGTGTGAGCAGGTGAGGGGAAGAAGTCTGCCTTCTAAATGGGCTGAGATTAGGCTAGATGGGCTGAAACTTAGATTTTTTAATGGGCCGGGTTGGGCTGACCTGATGGGCCAAATATGGGTTGGCTTAGGTTGGCTTATTGGGTGATGGGTTGGGCTGTTAGTTGGGTTAATAGTAATGGGCCTATTGAGTCTTGGGCTGGATCTCATTTAAATAATGAATGGTCTCGGTGATTAGCTAATGGGTAATGGGCCAAGTAAGAATTAGTCTTATTTAATGTTGGGTTGGGAAAATAATTAATTAGGCTGGCTTATTGGGTTATAGGTTAATTAAATTAATTCTTTAGTGATCCAATTAAGCTAAGGCTAATTGCTGGTTAGATTGATGATTAATTAGTGATTATTTTATTTGAATAATGATTATTGCATGCTCTAGGGTGATTAAGCATAAGCTAGTAGAGGTATTTTTGTAAATATTGCAAAGTTAGCGAAAACTTGTAAAACTGAAAAATAATTAAATTTGGAAAAAAAAGCAGTAAGTAGGAGGTTGCTAGACATTGAGTGAGGGATAAAAGAGTCATTTTCAGATTTTGGGATAGAGGGATAAAATGGTAATTTTTATTGGTTATGGATTTTAATAAATTAATTATTGATTATAGGTGATCGTTGACTGTATGTGCTGCACTGAAGGGATTATGGAAGTAGCAATCTGAGGTAGGAGTTCTACACCGTACTTTTGTGTAATATGTTTTCATGATGTGTATGCTTGCATATATCATGTTTTATTACGGGATTTCCTTGCATGATTTGAGATGAGTATTGTGAATTTTTATGAATTTGCGTATATATTGCAATATATTATTTGATATAAATGGTTTTGGGTTTTTCAACCGTGCTTATTTGGCATTGTGGCGTGTGGTGGCTTGGTGGTGCTACTGAGATGTCTGAGGGTGACTTAGTTGAGGGAAGATGGTATATGTGATGGGCATTGTTGGTACGTGGTATTAGTTCTAGCGGTGAGTTGAAGTACTGCGGTACCATTACTTGCCTAGACTAGCGGTCTGGGGAAGGGCATGAAGGCCGCGTAAGCCGGATAGAACACAGTTATGACAGCTGACATGGCTGAGTTTATTACGCTGGGTACTGGTATATAAACCAACCTAAGTGGGAGAAGTATCATCAGGTTAGGTTGTTGACATGTAATACTGGCTCTTAGACGGAGACAGTATGTACCAGCAGTATTGCAGACTAAGAGAGTGGCTCACTTAGTGATGTCTTTACGGGCACTGTGGCAAGGGTTATAGAAGGAGGCCTAGAGCGTATTGCTTACTAAGTGAGTGCGACTTTCTTAGTGGTGTCTTGCATACGAGGGTATGGAGGTATGGATATGGAGGTTATTCTGAGATTGTGGTATGAGTATTCTGATGTGCGGAGGTGATGGTGAGTATGTGGATGATTTGGGTGTGACTGCGGTTACAGAGATGAGTTGATGGTGGATAGGGATTCTGGGTGGCTTGTATATTTCCTTTTGAGGATAGATTTTATTGGTTTCTCGAATTGATATATGTATTGTGATATTATTGTTGAAACATATTTTGATTATACTGAACTGTTTATTTGACATATTCATGATAGTAAGTGTAGAAGTTCTACTGGGTTTTTTAGCTCATTCCATTATATCTTATTTTTTTACAGCAAATAAGGATGATGCATACTTGATAAACCAAAGCCTTAGGGAGGGACCCTAAGAGTGAGATCAGAGAGCTGTTGTAGTTACTCTTTTGGGTGTATAGAATTTTGTATGAATCAAATGAGGATGATATATACAGGTTTGATGATATAATATAGAAAATAATGTATGATATGTTCAAGTTGAGGTTACCAGGCCTGGCATACTCTTGAGCCTTACTTAAGGGTATGCAGCCGTGTTGCGAGCCCCTAAACCAAGATTCACGATTGGGGGTCGTGACATAGAGTGGTATCAAAGCTTAGGCTTCATACCCTAGGGAGAGGGGTAGAATAGATGCTAGAGACGAGTAAGAAGTAGGCTTTAAGGTATAGGGTGATGTTGAGATCTTTGGCCATCATAACCAAAATTTAATTTTGGAACTCAAATTCCTAAGAGCCTAGCAAACTTGTCTTGCATGTGTTGTTTGTGTAGATGACTTTGGAGAGTAGGGGTCGCACTAGATGACCTACTAGGTTCACTGATTTGATAGCAGCCTGGAATCAACAGCAATTTTTGGATGTATTAGCATATGTAGTCTCAGTAGTAGCTGCATCAGCAGACGAGTTTCTGAAGGGACAGACAAGATACCCTTTCTAAATTCAAGAAGTTTGCCCCTAATCCATTTCGAGGCACCGAAGAGCGTCGAGATGCAGAGGCTTGGATAAAGGGGGTTGATAAAGTTTTTGTGACCCTGCGGTGTCAAGCTGATAGGGTCCTTTTTGCCTCTTTTCTGCTTGAGGGAGAGGCTGAAAATTGGTGGAGGTCAGAGGTGTCAAGGAGAGGTAGTGATATCTCCTTGATCACATGGGATGACTTCAGGGCAGCCTTTTATGATAAGTACTTTTCTTCCAGCATTCAGCGGGAGAAGTTTTCTGAATTCAATCGCGGCAAAGAAAGTGCGGATATGATAGTTTCTGAGTATCTCTATAAGTTTGAGGAGCTGTCTCGGTATGCTCCTACCTTGGCTAGTAGTGATTCTGATAGAGCCAAGAAATTTGAGGATGGGTTGCGATAAGGAATTCGAAGGGAGGTTTCTAACTTTGAGCTGACCACTTATAGAGCTGTGGTCAATAAAGCTTTGGTCATTGAGAGAGGCCATGATGAGGCTCTGACTGTTAGGGATAGAGTCTTGAGGAGGGCATTTGCAGCTAGAAGTGCACCTGCCAAGAGCTCTCGAGGGACCTATTCTAGGATGAAGAGGTTAGCTCCACCCACCTCAGTGCTGTGGTTAAGGAGAGCCTTGAACTGCTATTCTTGTGGTGGCCCTCATCTTTAGAGATCATGTCCCCAATATGTTTGGAATTGCTATACCTATAACAAGCCGGGTCATCTTTCCTTTCAGTGCATAAATAGGCAGCAGTCAAGCCATCAGGCATCACCACCCTGAGCTGCTTCTACGTAGAGGCCGATGACTTAAGGCAGGGTGTTTGCTTTGACACAACAGGATGCTCACGCATTCAATACCATGGTGACAGGTGAGATTATAGTTGCTTCTATTTCTGCTTATGCTTTATTTGATCTGGGAGCTACTCACTCTTTCATATCATCCATTTTTGCGAAGAAGTATGAATTCCTAAGTCTTGAGACATTGGAATCTCCAATGAGAATTGCCATAGCCCATAGGCAGAGTGAAGAAATCAATCTCTTGAACCATGATTATGGACCCCTAATTTGAATCAATGTAAACCCATCATGAATCAAAATTTAGATTAGGTTTGATTTATTGAATCAAAATTATAACCAATCTCAAATTATAACCAATCTCTGCTCAATCAAAACCAGTGAACCTTTTTGATTCAAGTGGTAAGGACTTGATTTGATTCATTAAAGCATTGATTCGAGCCTATATCTTTTGAATTGAACTCAATTGACTTGAACCAAATCTCTTTTGCCTGTGAATTGAATCAGATCACTCGATTCAAATTAATTAATGTCTTGATTTGAATCAAATCTTTCTAGTTAATCTTGATCAATATATGTCTAAGTATGATCAATTGGGTTAAGATGATCTTAATGATTTATTGGATTTAGTTTTATTGATTAAGGTCTTAAACCTGAATCTAAACCTAATCTATCTAGGTCTAAGCTAATATGGGTTAACCAAATCAAAACCTACATTGATTTCGATCAAACTACTTGAGCAATTGATTTTGATCCAAATGGCTTAAATTCAATACCGATTTGAATCAATCCCTAGTCATACATTCTGATCTATATTCATCCAAATAGACTCGATCAACCTAAGTCATGATTGACCTCAAAGCTAATCTATATCAATTGATTTGGGCTTATCAAATCAAAGCCAAGCCAAGCCTATATCTAATCTAGATTGATTTAAGATTTAATCAACCCATTTTAGATTCTGATTCAAGTCAATCCAAAGGGTTCAACTCAATATGATTCTATTTTGGTATAAGTTTGATTTGCAACCAACCAAAACCCAAATTGATTTGATCCAAATTAAACCTAGTTGATTCGAATCAAATTAAATCAGACCCTGGACCAATCTAAAAGATCCTGATTTGAGTTTGATGAGTTCAATCAGAATCTAGTCAGATGTTGATTTGAGTCTGATTTGAATCGATAAAAAATCGATTTAAACTATCTTTAGGCTTGATCTAGACCAAACAAGTGATTCAAATCAATTTGAGATTATTATGATCCAATCTAATTTAGTTTCATTTCAATTAATTGATTTCAATTAAATGATCTGACATGGATGTAGCTCAATTCTAAATGAATCAAAAATGAAATTCAATCAATTCTGATTTGCTATATCAAATCTTATTTTAGGAGGGTAGATCTCGTTAATATCTAGTAATGATTTTTTTTTTTTTTTTAAGATGTCTCAATTTTGATGGCGAAATTATTTTTAGGGATAGAATTGTGACACCCGGTTATATATATATATATATATATATGTATGTATGTATGTATATAAAAGATCGCGAGTCGTCCAGAAGTTTCCCTCGTTGCGGACGGCTGGTCTCAACCTCTCTCGTTGCCTCTCCTCTTCTTAGTGTCGTTGTGCTCTCTCTTTTGTATTCATTAGCGACACCCTTGTCTCTGCCCCCTTCCCTCTCCTTTCCTCACCGGCTTCTTACCTTCGTCTTTGCCACCGCTGCCGATGACCCTTCTCCTTCACCGAGCTCGTGCACCACTGCCCTCATGAGCGTTGCCACCTCCCTCTCCTTCGTCGTGGCACCTCCCTCCGCTTACCATCGCTGCTGCTATCGTGTCTCCCTTCTCTCTGTTTTTCCCTACCAGCGACCCAAGAGGATCTTCGTTCGCTGACGACCATGGCTGCTGCCTCTCTTCCTTCCTCACCGTCTGCCTCTGTTTTCTTACCACCAGCACCGCCACCGCTAGCACCACCGCCGCCGACCTCTTTCTCCTCTAGCCGGAATCCACAGCGCCACTGCCTCTCCTTCCTATTTCTTCTCCACCAACCCAGCAGATCTGGCCCCTGCTACCACCGTTCATCTCCCCATCCATCACCTCCGCCCACAGCCTCTCTTTCCCTCCATGATCTCGCCGAGCTCCAGTGTCAACGTCGGCTCCTTATCGTTGCCGATGTCCTACGCCTTCTCGCCGTTGGCCTTGACTCCTTCCTCCGCCTACTACCGCCGCTACTGTTGCCGTCCACTGCCTTCTCATCTCGGCCTCCGTCCACCTGCGCTGCTGCCTTGCTGCTCGACCTCCTCCGCTGTAGCCGCCCAACCACCGTTGCCACTCTCCGCCTCCTTCCTCCTCTAACCTCACGGTAAACCTCTCCCCTGTATTCTAGAATTTCAGCTGGGCAAGGGAAGATATGGGTTAATGGGCTAAGCATGGATGGGCCGGCGAGAAGAGAGAGAAGAGAGACCGTTGGCGATGAGAGGGAGAAGGGGGAGAGACGAGAGAAAGAGAACAGAGTGAGGGAGGGAGACGAGAGAGAGGGAGAGAGACGAGAGAGAGAGAACAGAGAGCGGGAGGGAGACGGGAGAGAGAGAGAAGAGAGAGAGAGAGGGAGGCCGAAGAAGGAGGAGGAGGAGGGAGGGATGGCACTCGCGTGGAGGCAAGAGAGGGGGTGTGAGCACGTGAGGGGAAGAAGTCTGCCTTTTTAATGGGCTGGAATTAGGCTAGATGGGCTGAAACTTAGATTGTTTAGTGGGCCGGGTTGGGCTGACCTGATGGGCCAAGTATGGGTTGGCTTAGGTTGGCCTATTGGGTGATGGGTTGGGCTGTTAGTTGGGTTAATAGTGATGGGCCTATTGAGTCTTGGGCTGAATCTCATTTAAATAATGAATGGCCTGGGTGATTAGCTAATGGGTAATGGGCCAAGTAAGAATTAGTCTTATTTAATGTTGGGTTGGAAAAATAATTAATTAGGCTAGCTTATTGGGTTATAGGTTAATTAAATTAATTCTTTAGTGATCCAATTAAGCTAAGGCTAATTGTTGGTTAGATTGATGATTAATTAGTGATTATTTTATTTGGATAATGATTATTGCATGCTCTGGAGTGATTAAGCATAAGCTAGTAGGGGCATTTTTGTAAATATTACAAAGTTAGCGAAAACTTGTAAAACTAGAAAATAATTAAATTTGAGATAAAAAGTAGTAAGTAGGGGATTGCTAGACATTGAGTGAGGGGTAAAAGAGTCATTTTCAAATTTTGGACTAGAGGGATAAAATGGTAATTTTTATTGGTTATGGATTTTAATAAATTAATTATTGATTATAGGTGATCGTTGACTATATGTGCTGCACTGAGGGGATTATGGGAGTAGCGATCTGAGGTAGGAGTTCTACACCCTACTGTTGTGTAATATGTTTTCATGATGTGCATGCTTGCATATATCATGTTTTATTACGGGATTTCCTTGCATGATTTGAGATGAGTATTGTGGATTCTTCTGGATTTGTGTATATATTGCAGTATATTATTTGATATAAATGGTTTTGGGTTTTTCAACCGTGCTTATTTGGCATTGTGGCGTGTGGTGGCTTGGTGGTGCTACTGAGATGTCTGAGGGTGACTTAGTTGAGGGAAGATGGTATATGTGATGAATATTGTTGGTACGTGGTACTAGTTTTGGCGGTGAGTTGAAGTACTGCGGTACCATTACTTGCCTAGACTAGCGGTCTGGGGAAGGGCATGAAGGCCGCGTAAGCTGGGTAGAACACAGTTATGACAGCTGACATGGCTGAGTTTATTACGCTGGGTACTATAAACCAACCTGAGTGGGAGAAGTATCATCAGGTTAGGTTGTTGACACGTAATACTGGCTCTTAGACGGGGACAATATGTACCAGCAGTATTGCAGACTAAGAGAGTGGCTCACTTAGTGATGTCTTTATGGGCGCTGTGGCAAGGGTTATAGAGGGAGGCCCAGAGCGTATTGCTTACTAAGTGAGTGCGACTTTATTAGTGGTGTCTTGCATACGAGGGTATGGAGGTATGGATATGGAGGTTATTATGAGATTGTGGTATGAGTATTCTGATGTGTGGAGGTGATGGTGAGTATGTGGATGATTTGGGTGTGACTGCGGTCACAGAGATGAGTTGATGGTGGATAGGGATTCTGGGTGGCTTGTATATTTCCTTTTGAGGATAGATTTTATTGGTTTCTCGAATTGATATATGTATTGTGATATTATTGTTGAAACATATTTTGATTATACTGAACTATTTATTTGACATATTCATGATAGTAAGTGTAGAAGTTCTACTGGGCTTTTTAGCTCATTCCATTATATCTTATATTTTTACAGCAGATAAGGATGATGCATACTTGATAAACCAAAGCCTTAGGGAGGGACCCTAAGAGTGAGATCAGAGAACTGTTGTAGTTACTCTTTTGGGTGTATAGAATTTTGTATGAATCAGATGAGGATGATATATACAGGTTTGATGATATAATATAGAAAATAATGTATGATATGTTCAAGTTGAGGTTAGCAGGCCTGGCATACTCTTGAGCCTTACTTTAAAGGTATGCGGCCGTGTTGCGAGCCCCTAAACCAAGATTCACGATTGGGGGTCGTGACATAGAGTGGTATCAGAGCTTAGGCTTCAGACCCTAGGGAGAGGGGTAGAATAGATGCTAGAGACGAGTAAGAAGTAGGCTTTAAGGTATAGGATGATGTTGAGATCTTTGGCCATCATAACCAAAATTTAATTTTGGAACTCAAATTCCTAAGAGCCTAGCAAACTTGTCTTGCATGTGTTGTTTGTGTAGATGACTTTGGAGAGTAGGGGTCGCACTAGATGACCTACTAGGTTCACTGACTTGATAGCAGCCTGGAATCAACAACAGTTTTTGGACGCATTAGCAGATGTAGTCTCAGTAGTAGCTGCATCAGCAGACGAGTTTCTGAAGGGACTGACAGGATACCCTTTCTAAATTCAAGAAGTTTGCCCCTAATCCATTTCGAGGCACCGAAGAGCGTCGAGATGCGGAGGCTTGGATAAAGGGGGTTGATAAAGTTTTTGTGACCCTGCGGTGTGCTGAAGCTGATAGGGTCCTTTTTGCCTCTTTTCTGCTTGAGGGAGAGGCTGAAAATTGGTGGAGGTCAGAGGTGTCAAGGAGAGGTAGTGATATCTCCTTGATCACATGGGATGACTTGAGGGCAGCCTTTTATGATAAGTACTTTTCTTCCAGCATTCAGCGGGAGAAGTTTTCTGAATTCAATCTGCTTCAGCAGGCAGATATGATAGTTTCTGAGTATCTCTATAAGTTTGAGGAGCTGTCTCGGCATGCTCCTACCTTGGCTAGTAGTGATTCTGATAGAGCTAAGAAATTTGAGGATGGGTTGCGATAAGGAATTCGAAGGGAGGTTTCTAACTTTGAGCTGACCACTTATAGAGCTGTGGTCAATAAAGCTTTGGTCATTGAGAGAGGCCATGATGAGGCTCTGGCTGTTAGGGATAGAGTCTTGAGGAGGGCATCTGCAGCTAGAAGTGCACCTGCCAAGAGCTCTCGAGGGACCTATTCTAGGATGAAGAGGTTAGCTCCACCCACCTCAGTGCTGTGGTTAAAGAGAGCCTTGAACTGCTATTCTTGTGGTGGCCCTCATCTTTAGAGATCATGTCCCCAATATGTTTGGAATTGCTATACCTGTTACAAGCCGGGTCATCTTTTCTTTCAGTGCGTAAATAGGCAGCAGTCAAGCCATCAGGCATCGCCACCCTGAGCTGCTTCTACGTAGAGGCCGATGACTTAAGGTAGGGTGTTTGCTTTGACACAACAGGATGCTCACGCATTCAATACCATGGTGACAGGTGAGATTATAGTTACTTCTATTTCTGCTTATGCTTTATTTGATCTGGGAGCTACTCACTCTTTCATATCATCCATCTTTGTGAAGAATCCCAAAGTCTTGAGACATTGGAATCTCCAATGAGAATTGCCATAGCCCATAGGCAGAGTGAAGGAATCAATCTCTTGAACCATGATTATGGACCACTAATTTGAATCAATGTAAACCCATCATGAATCAAAATTTAGATTAGGTTTGATTTATTGAATCAAAATTATAACGAATCTCAAATTATAACCAATCTCGGCTCAATCAAAACCAGTGAACCTGTTTGATTCAAGTGGTAAGGACTTAATTTGATTCATTAAAGCATTGATTCGAGCCTATATCTTTTGAATTGAACTCAATTGGCTTGAACCAAATCTCTTTTGCCTGTGAATTGAATCAGATCACTCAATTCAAATTAATTAATGTCTTGATTTGAATCAAATCTTTCTAGTTAGTCTTGATCAATATATGTCTAAGTGTGATCAATTGGGTTAAGATGATCTTAATGATTTATTGGATTTAGTTTTATTGATTAAGGTCTTAGACTTGAAACTAAACCTAATCTATTTGGGACTAGGCTAACATGGGTTAACCAAATCAAACTTGCATTGATTTCAATCAAACTAGTTGAACAATTGATTTTGATCCAAATGGCTTAGATTCAAGATCGATTTGAATCAATCCCTAGTCATACATTCTAATCTATGTTCATCCAAATAGACTCAATCAACCTAAGTCATGATTGATATCAAAATTAATTTACATCAATTGATTTGGGCTTATTAAATCAAAGCCAAGCCAAGCCTGTATCTAATCTAGATTGATTTAAGATTTAATCAATCCATTTTAGATTCTGATTCAAGTCAATCCAAAGGGTTCAACTCAATATGATTCTATTTTGGTATAAGTTTGATTTGCAACCGGCCAAAACCCAAATTGATTTGATCCAAACTGGACCTAGTTGATTCGAATCAAATTAAATCAGACCCTGGACCAATCTAAAAGATCCTGATTTGAGTTTGATGAGTTCAATCAGAATCTAGTTAGATGTTGATTTGAGTCTGATTTGAATCGATCAAAAATCGATTTAAACTATCTTTAGGCTTGATCAAGACCAACCAAGTGATTCAAATCAATTTGAGATTATTATGATCCAATCTAATTTAGTTCCATTTCAATTAATTGATTTTAATTAATTGATCTGACATGGGTGTAGTCTAATTCTAAATAAATTAAAAATTAAATTCAATCAATTCTGATTTGCTAAATCAAATCTTATTTTAGGGGTAAATCTCGTCAATATATAGTAATGATTTTTTTTCTTTAGGATTCCTCAATTTTGAAGACGAAATTATTTTTAGGAGGTAAAATTATGGCACCCGGTTATATATATATATATATATATATATAAAAGATCCCGAGTCGTTCAGAAGTTTCCTTCGTTGCGGACAGCTGGTCTCAAACTCTCTCGTTGCCTCTCTTCTCTTCTTAGTGTCGTTGTGCTCTCTCTTCTGTATTCATTAGCGACACCCTTGTCTCTGCCCCCTTCCCTCTCCTTTCCTCCACCGGCTTCTTACCTTCGTCTCTGCCACCGCTGCCGATGACCCTTCTCCTTCACCGAGCTCGTGCACCACTGCCCTCATGAGCGTTGCCACCTCCCTCTCCTTCGTCGTGGCACCTCCCTCCGCTTACCATCGCTGCTGCTATCGTATCTCCCTTCTCTCTGTTTTTCCCTACCAGCGACCCAAGAGGATCTTCGTTCGCTGACGACCATGGCTGCTGCCTCTCTTCCTTCCTCACCGTCTCCCTCTGTTTTCTTACCACCAGCACCGCCACCGCTAGCACCACCGCCGCCGACCTCTTTCTCCTCTAGCCGGAATCCACAGCGCCACTGCCTCTCCTTCCTATTTCTTCTCCACCAACCCAGCAGATCTGGCCCCTGCTACCACCGTTCATCTCCCCATCCATCACCTCCGCCCACAGCCTCTCTTTCCCTCCATGATCTCGCCGAGCTCCAGTGTCAACGTCGGCTCCTTATCGTTGCCGATGTCCTACGCCTTCTCGCCGTTGGCCTTGACTCCTTCCTCCGCCTACTACCGCCGCTACTGTTGCCGTCCACTGCCTTCTCATCTCGGCCTCCGTCCACCTGCGCTGCTGCCTTGCTGCTCGACCTCCTCCGCTGTAGCCGCCCAACCACCGTTGCCACTCTCCGCCTCCTTCCTCCTCTAACCTCACGGTAAACCTCTCCCCTGTATTCTAGAATTTCAGCTGGGCAAGGGAAGATATGGGTTAATGGGCTAAGCATGGATGGGCCGGCGAGAAGAGAGAGAAGAGAGACCGTTGGCGGTGAGAGGGAGAAGGAGAGACGAGAGAAAGAGAACAGAGTGAGGGAGGGAGACGAGAGAGAGGGAGAGAGACGAGAGAGAGAGAACAGGGAGCGGGAGGGAGACGGGAGAGAGAGAGAAGAGAGAGAGAGAGGGAGGCCGAAGAAGGAGGAGGAGGAGGGAGGGATGGCACTCGCGTGGAGGCAAGAGAGGGGGTGTGAGCACGTGAGGGGAAGAAGTCTGCCTTTTTAATGGGCTGGAATTAGGCTAGATGGGCTGAAACTTAGATTGTTTAGTGGGCCGGGTTGGGCTGACCTGATGGGCCAAGTATGGGTTGGCTTAGGTTGGCCTATTGGGTGATGGGTTGGGCTGTTAGTTGGGTTAATAGTGATGGGCCTATTGAGTCTTGGGCTGAATCTCATTTAAATAATGAATGGCCTGGGTGATTAGCTAATGGGTAATGGGCCAAGTAAGAATTAGTCTTATTTAATGTTGGGTTGGAAAAATAATTAATTAGGCTAGCTTATTGGGTTATAGGTTAATTAAATTAATTCTTTAGTGATCCAATTAAGCTAAGGCTAATTGCTGGTTAGATTGATGATTAATTAGTGATTATTTTATTTGGATAATGATTATTGCATGCTCTGGAGTGATTAAGCATAAGCTAGTAGGGGCATTTTTGTAAATATTACAAAGTTAGCGAAAACTTGTAAAACTAGAAAATAATTAAATTTGAGATAAAAAGCAGTAAGTAGGGGATTGCTAGACATTAAGTGAGGGGTAAAAGAGTCATTTTCAAATTTTGGACTAGAGGGATAAAATGGTAATTTTTATTGGTTATGGATTTTAATAAATTAATTATTAATTATAGGTGATCGTTGACTATATGTGCTGCACTGAGGCGATTATGGGAGTAGCGATCTGAGGTAGGAGTTCTACACCCTACTGTTGTGTAATATGTTTTCATGATGTGCATGCTTGCATATATCATGTTTTATTACGGGATTTCCTTGCATGATTTGAGATGAGTATTGTGGATTCTTCTGGATTTGTGTATATATTGCAGTATATTATTTGATATAAATGGTTTTGGGTTTTTCAACCGTGCTTATTTGGCATTGTGGCGTGTGGTGGCTTGGTGGTGCTACGGAGATGTCTGAGGGTGACTTAGTTGAGGGAAGATGGTATATGTGATGGGTATTGTTGGTACGTGGTACTAGTTCTGGCGGTGAGTTGGAGTACTGCGATACCATTACTTGCCTAGACTAGCGGCCCGGGGAAGGGCATGAAGGCCGCGTAAGCCGGGTAGAACACAGTTATGACAGCTGACATGGCTGAGTTTATTACGCTGGGTACTACTATATAAACCAACCTGAGTGGGAGAAGTATCATCAGGTTAGGTTGTTGACACGTAATACTGGCTCTTAGACGGGGACAAGATGTACCAAAATAGTATTGCAGACTAAGAGAGTGGCTCACTTAGTGATGTCTTTACGGGCGCTGTGGCAAGGGTTATAGAGGGAGGCCCAGAGCGTATTGCTTACTAAGTGAGTGCGACTTTCTTAGTGGTGTCTTGCATACGAGGGTATGGAGGTATGGATATAGAGGTTATTCTGAGATTGTGGTATGAGTATTCTGATGTGTGGAGGTGATGGTGAGTATGTGGATGATTTTGGTGTGACTGCGGTCACAGAGATGAGTTGATGGTGGATAGGGATTCTGGGTGGCTTGTATATTTCCTTTTGAGGATAGATTTTATTGATTTCTCGAATTGATATATGTATTGTGATATTATTGTTGAAACATATTTTGATTATACTGAACTATTTATTTGACATATTCATGATAGTAAGTGTAGAAGTTCTACTGGGCTTTTTAGCTCATTCCATTATATCTTATATTTTTACAGCAGATAAGGATGATGCATACTTGATAAACCAAAGCCTTAGGGAGGGACCCTAAGAGTGAGATCAGAGAGCTGTTGTAGTTACTCTTTTGGGTGTATAGAATTTTGTATGAATCAGATGAGGATGATATATACAGGTTTGATGATATAATATAGAAAATAATGTATGATATGTTCAAGTTGAGGTTAGCAGGCCTGGCATACTCTTGAGCCTTACTTTAAGGGTATGCAGCCGTGTTGCGAGCCCCTAAACCAAGATTCACGATTGGGGGTCGTGACATAGAGTGGTATCAGAGCTTAGGCTTCAGACCCTAGGGAGAGGGGTAAAATAGATGCCAGAGACGAGTAAGAAGTAGGCTTTAAGGTATACGATGATGAGGAGATCTTTGGCCATCATAACCAAAATTTAATTTGGAACTCAAATTCCTAAGAGCCTAGCAAACTTGTCTTGCATGTGTTGTTTGTGTAGATGACTTTGGAGAGTAGGGGTCGCACTAGATGACCTACTAGGTTCACCGATTGATAGCACTGGAATCAACAACAGCTTTTGGACGCATTAGCGCCGAGATGTAGTCTCGGTAGTAAATGGCATCGGCGTTAGACGAGTTTCGAAGGGAGCGACAGGATACCCTTTCTAAATTCAAGAAGTTTGCCCCTAATCCATTTCGAGGCACCGAAGAGCGTCGAGATGCAAAGGCTTGGATAAAGTGGGTTGATAAAGTTTTTGTGACCCTACGCAGGTGTCTTGAAGCTAATAGGGTCCTTTTTGCCTCTTTTTTGCCGAGGGAGAGGTTGAAAATTGGTGGAGGTCGAGAGGTGTCAAGGAGGTAGTGATATCTCCTTGATCACATGGGATGACTTGAGGGCAGCCTTTTATGATAAGTACTTTTCTTGCAGCATTCAGGGAGAGAAGTTTTCTGAATTCAATCTGCTTCAGCAGGCAGATATGATAGTTTCTGAGTATCTCTATAAGTTTGAGGAGCTGTCTCGGCATGCTCCTACCTTGGCTAGTAGTGATTCTGATAGAGCTAAGAAATTTGAGGATGGGTTGCGATAAGGGAATTTGAAGGGAGGTTTCTAACTTTGAGCCGACCACTTATAGAGCTGTGGTCAATAAAGCTTTGGTCATTGAGAGAGGCCATGATGAGGCTCGTCGGTTAGGGATAGAGTCTTGAGGAGGGCATCTTGCAGCCTAGAAGTGCACACGCCAAGAGCTCTCGAGGGACCTATTCTAGGATGAAGAGGTTAGCTCCACCCACCTCAGTCTTGTGGTTAAAGGAGAGCCTTAGAATCGGCTATTCTTGTGGTGGCCCTCATCTTTAGAGATCATGTCCCCAATATGTTTGGAATTGCTATACATGACATAGCTTCGGGTCATCTTTTCTTTCAAAGTGCAAGTAAATAGGTCAGTGATCCAGCGCATCGAGCATCGCCACCCACCGTGAGCTGCTTCTACGTAAGTAGGCCGATGACTTAAGGTAGGGTGTTTGCTTTGACACAACAGATGCTCACGCATTCAAATACCATGGTGACAGGTGAGATTATCAGTTACTTCTATTTAAGATCTCGCTTATGCTTTATTTGAGTCACGGGAGCTACTCACTCTTTCATATCTATCCATCTTTGTGAAGAATCCCAAAGTCTTGAGACATTGGAATCTCCAAATGAGAATTGCCATAGCCCAGCAAGGCGAGTGAAGGAATCAATCTCTTGAACCATGATTATGGACCACTAATTTGAATCAATGTAAACCCATCACTGAATCAAAATTTAGATTTAGGTTTGATTTATTGAATCAAAATTATAACGAATACTCCAAATTATAACCAATCTTCAAGCTCAATCAAAACCGGTGAACTCCGTGTTTGATTCCAAGTGGTAAGGACTTGGAATTTGATTCATTAAAGCATTGATTCGAGCCTATATCTTTTGAATTGAACTCAATTGGCTTGAACCAAATCTCTTTTTGCTACACTCGTGAATTGAATCAGATCACTCCAATTCAAATTAATTAAAGTCTTGATTTGAATCAAATCTTTCCTAAAGTTAGTCTTGATCAATATATGTCTAAGTGTGATCAATTTGGGTTAAGATGATCTTAATAATTTATTGGATTTAGTTTTATTGATTAAGGTCTTAGACTTGAAACTAAACCCTAATCTATTTGGGACTAGGCTAACATGGGTTAACCAAAATCAAACTTTGCATTGATTTCAATCCAAACTAGTTGAACAATTGATTTTGATCCAAATGGCTTAGATTCAAGATCGATTTGAATCAATCCCTTAGTCATACATTCTAATCTATGTTCATCCAAATAGGACTCAATCCCAACCTAAGTCATGATTGATATCAAAATTAATTTACATCAATTGATTTGGAAACTTATTAAATCCAAAAGCCAAGCCAAGCCCGTATCTAATCTAGATTGATTTAAGATTTAATCAATCCCATTTTAGATTACGATTCAGAAGATCAATCCAAAGGGTTCAAACTCAATATGATTCTATTTTGGTATAAGTTTGATTTGCAACGGCCAAAACCCAAATTGATTTGATCCAAACTGGACCTAGTTGATTTCGAATCAAATTAAATCAGACCCTGGACCAA